>NW_019091376.1:2278016-2290083 GCF_001949145.1 Acanthaster planci | reverse complement strand
GCCCGATCATCCGCTTTACAGCGTCAAAAATAAAAAAGTTATAGGCAAAATGAAAGACGAATTTGGTGGCAAAACAATTTTAGAAGCCGTTTGTATCAGACCGAAAATGTATTCGATCTTAACCACCGATCACAATTTAAAGAAGGCAAAAGGGGTTTCCAAAGTAGTAACCGAGAAATGGTTAACCCACAAGATGTATAAAAGCTGCCTATTTGACTGGGTTTCTTATTTAAATAAACAACAATTATTTAGATTGGGTAAACACCAGGTGTTCACGATCTCTCAACAGAAACTTAGTCTGTCACCGTTGGACACAAAGCGCTACATATTGCCGAACAGAATCGATACGTTAGCTTACGGGCACAAGCTAATCAGGCCGTAATTCGGTATCTTCGGGTACTACCTGAAGTTCCTCTTTGACGAAACTCCTATTTGGTCCGTTTAATAAATAGTACAAAGTGGGACCCGTTTTGACCCTCTTGCCTTTCACTCGTTTAAATTGACTGGTGCGCTTTTCAATTTGATAGACGTCCACGGACCAGATCGGATCTGTTGCCCTTCTGACGGTGCCGCCCTCTTGCTCGCCCGGGTAATAGAGGTACCTAACTAATACATTTGGAGGAAATTCTCGCTCGCTCGTTTTTGGAGGTACACTAGGTGTTTGTTTCACTCCGCTCGCTAATTTTATCGCTTCTGCAGGAACGGCATCGATTAACCGCGTTTTTTCCTCGTTCAACGATTTTATCACTTGAGGCAAACGCTCTACCCATTCCACGTTACGCACACCCACGTTTAACATTTCTTGAGCGTATTGGTGGCCAAATAACCTTTCAGCTAAAGTACGGTTAAACCTTTCCACGATTCCTTGAGATCTGTGTACCCCAGGTTCACCCACTTGAATTGGTACTGTATTTTTTGTCATTAACCGTTTAAACTCACCTTTGAATTCAGATCCCGAGTCTACCATTACGAATTTGGGCCAGGTTAGAGGTGATCGCTCGTAAATTTTCTTTATTGCCTCACTCACTTGCTCGGCGGTTTTACTGGTCAACGGTTCTGCTTCTTTATACCGCGAACCCACGTCTACCACGGTCAAAGCGTACTTAAACGTTTTCCTTTTAACGCGGTCCCAGGGTAAATAAAGTACGTCCATTCGATGCGCGTAATTAGGTTCGACCGATTCTGATTGCAACATTGTAGGTCTTGGTACGTAATGTGGTGCGGGTTAGTATATTTGCCAAATGGCCTGCTTTTTTAGCCAGTTTCTGACGACCGATTTGTCCGCACCGGTCTTTTCGTGGAAACGACCCACCGCGCTTTCTCCTCGCCAGTAACCCTGTGGGCTGTAAAATAGTTTTTTCAATTCTCTCTCCATTTTAAAATAAGTTACGCGTAGCGAGCGAAGCGAGCTACAACCGAAGGAAGTACGAGTGGAACGAGTTACGAAGCGAAGCAACGAGCGTAGCGAGTATTACCGTAGCGAGTATCGATAGCCAACAACCCGACTATCGCAGTTCCACCTATAATCCAAACAAACTTGCGAATTTTTTGATCTTCGGAAGGCTCGTAAAAATCGGACAATGTAGGCTCTGGCGGTAACAGCGTGATATTCTTACCGGTCAATTCCGAATAAGTTCGTAAGGCTTCGTCCACGTTTACAAATGTCTGCTGACTCGCGCGTTCTTGTCGCATTCGTTCGTTTAAAAAGTCTAGGATGTGTACGCGGTTTTGTTCCCATTCTTGTTTTGCTTGCGCCAGTTGTTCTAACGCGAGGTCGTGTCGCTTTCGTTCTTCGTCAACATTATTTTTGATAAACTGCTAAATAAAAAATTTGATCCCGTGAATGCCAAGGCGTTTACTATCGCTCCTCCAACCATCATTAAAGCACTAGCCATTTTTAAAATAAGGTTAAATAAAATAAGAATAGTATTATATAAAAGTAATGTACACCAAAAAGCTTAACCCGAGTCGCAGACTTAAAGTTCCTCGCGCGATCAAGGCGAAAGGAGAGAGGTAACAATTACCCACAACCCGAGTACCATAGCCGCAGATCACACGTTAAACGTAAAATTTTCCGCTTTAGGCACGGACGACGTCATCGTACCCGGTACCGTCAAACTCGCTTTTAAACTCGATCTAGACGGCGCCTCGGACGCCGACAGGACTGTTTATAACAACGTGGCGAGAAACCTGGTGTCGGAAATAAACGTGAGTCTACAGGGAAACAAGATCGTAAGTTACCGGGATGCGGACGTATTTCACAATTTTAAGGACAATTGGTTACCCCCGTCGCAGACTAAAAATATGGCGTACTTTGGTTTAGAAAGGGAGAATGTAGCTAAGATACGTCTCGACGCTGGTGACAAAAACGAAGCCGCAAACAGCGGTAAGGACAAGGCAATCGCCGACGCTTTTAAAAATCGTTATGCGATTCCACTAGACACGCCTATGTTGACGGATCATACCTCCTTTTATCCTTCGTGGTTTAAAGAGCCTCTGACGTACCAACTGACTTTTAACGGGCACGACAAAGTGGTTAACTCGTCAGATACCGCCGCGGAATACTCCATTTCAGACCTGACCTTGGAATACGAAGTCGTTACTAATCGAGACTTGGCGCAAACACTAAAAAATAAAAAACGATGTATTACCTATTCGACCGGATTCACTCGTGGAAGAAGCAAGCGGTAAACAAGAGTGACACGCTATGGAACATTAGCATCGACCAGACGATCAAGAGCTTGAAAGGAATTTTGATCCTGTTTAAAGACCCGACGATCAAGAACCCGCAAAAATTTTATAATCCGCATATCACAAAAACGGTCGTGACGGTCGAAGGGAAACCTAAGGGAAACCTAATGCCNGTACATTACTAGGGATGCACAACTTGTAGATGCAGACATCTAGATTATAATTGTACGTGTAGGAGAATTTCTCACTTACCATGAATACCATGGGTAACTGCAGACAGGGTTTTTAGTATTGACTTTTGATAGGAAATCAAAACTTTGAATACTCCTCAACTGTCAATTTTATCTGATTTTTGCTACATCCAGGTGACATTCACGTCCCCATAAGACAGACCTTGCGTGCTGGCAAGCAGTCATTATCTGTGGCATGTAAACAGTTTCACTTTTAGCAAGCTTTTCAAGCCGAAGCCACAATTAATTGTCTCCAGTTGCTGACTTTGTTGAAGCATTCAAGGTGCCATTGCCATTGGCACCCAGGTGTGTGAGTTGGAGGAGGAGACCTGCTTTCCTGAGGGCAGCCAGGAATATGCCTTGACAGCAGTACTGATGACCAACCACAGTCCTCAAGCCACGCAGAGGTACATGTAGGATTCAGTGCATGTACATGTACATAAACCACATGTTATCGTATGCCATGATGCATGGATGTATAGGTCTACATGTAATTAAATTTCGGGGGGGGGTATGTTACACCCCTACAACACCATTGTTCCCAACTACAGTTGCACGTGAGTGCAGTCCCAACTAGAGCGCTGTAGATGGGGAGGCCTAACAATAGTTGGGGCAGTCGCCGCCGGCCATGTGTTCCCGGCTGCACCAGGTGACTGGGATCATACATTTTTTCTATGATATTACTTTACCCGTGCACGGCCGTGCTGACCTTTAATTAACCCCTGCGGTTTGGCACAAAATGTTAAATTTCACAAAAAGCTTCACATACATGTACATGTAGCTGAGTGGGAACAAATTTCTCTAGTTGGGACCATATCTCTACAGTTATATGGTGGTCATTTCTACCTCCATGGTCAGATTTTATGAAAATTGGCATTAGTCTGATGTTGCGAGGAAGTAGCAATGGACCAAACTTGAACTATAACATTTATATCCCAGCCAAAGTTGGGCCCAGTCCAACTGAAGCAATATTGTTTGGCCGGTCCCAACTGTAGTTGGGATTAAGTCACAGTCCCAGCTGTAGTTGGGACCAATGCTATAATGGGGATGGGGTGTAACAGATACATGTATGTATTTGTATGAGAATAATGTATTGACCAACGTGTACATGCATAACCCCAGACAGTAAAAAGAACAATGTTCATCATAAAACTTCAATATACAACCTGATACTTTTCTAGTACTTAATGGAACAAGTTGTGGGGCATGTAGGCAGCATATTAGACACTGACTGTAGAACCCCCATCGACATGTTATCGGTGTACATGTATTTCAACAGCTACAATTGGTTGGATCACTCATTTCTACGCATACCCGCACTATCCTGCAGCCAAAGTGGCATTACCAAGCAATCATTGCCAGGGAGAGAGGGACATACTTGTCTTCCAGCCACACATACACACAAATCAGATTCCCCACAGGTCCCCCAACTAAATGCTACATGTACATGTATTGCTATGCCAAAGAGTACATGTACTGTACATACCTGCAGTTACCGTGGTGTGCACATATGCCAACTACAGTGTTTTTCTGTGGTTGAATCAGTGAATGGTTATATAAGTAGACATGTATATACATGTATACAGTGTACATGTGGATTTTTGAGCGTCATCACTTTCTCAACATTTTCTGAATTACAGTGGTCAGAAGAAGCAGAAACATGATGAAATCCAAGTCCCACCTCTGTTTAAAAACAACCATGAACTCTGCAGCATACAACATCAGTACCCACTGGCAACCCGTACAAGCAGGAGATCGCCAGTGCATATCTAGGTAATTATGATCTTTCAATTTTCAGTTCGTCTTAAATGTACTGGTACTATTTCAATCTTTTGTACTGGTTTAAGAGTTAGCCACTCACTGAACTCTATTCAGTGTTCCTGTCGTGTTAATTTGTCATAAAGGAAGATTATTGGCATTTTCCCAAACTTTACAAGGTTTTGCCATTGGAGGTTTATAGCTGCTTCTGTGTTTCTTGTCTGAATTAAGGACAATCAAGGTGTGCGAAACATGTCCAAATTACGGTAGGCCGACTACAATTTCTGAATGATGTAAAAGTTCATTGTTATTGAACATGGATCAACACCTGCGAAACAATTTACTCTTTATTGGTAATACCATTTTCTTAAAGGTAAAAGTCTTTTAATCACAAAGGAATTTTGCCCTTGAAATTTAGAAAAATATGTGTATTTAAAATCCTAAGCAATATTTGTAGACTATAGTTTTTGTAGAAGTAGAACATAACCCATGTAGTGATTCGTCATGCTTTATTTGCCTTGCCATTTTCTGATCCACTTTTCTGTGGCCATCAGACACTGTAAGGAATCCTGTGTGTGTTACCGTTATTCAAATCAACTTATCATTTCTTTATGCAGGCCATGTTTGGATATCAATTCAAAACTTAGAAGTTGGGAAGCAGATAAGGCCAGGAGAGATTCATTTGTAGTCAGCTTGCAGAAGGAGATGGAGAATTTCTCCAACTAGACTTACCAGCCCGTCGTTGTGATAACCAAGACTCTACAGAAAAGAGAGCTCTTCAGTGAGGCCAAGGTGTGTGTATACGCAGTGCTTAATCATACCTTAATTAGGGGAGGTTTAGTAATGAAGAACCAAACTGGTACATGTGTGTTGAAAACCAAATTATATATAGACATAGGTTTAACTGAGGTTTGAAAGTTGGCTGGGTTTTTAACACGTGTTTATCATGATTCTACTAATAACCACCAATCCATTGCTTTTTGTTTTTAATAAGAAAACTCGCTAGCTTTGGATCACTTTGTTTGATTTATCAGTTTTGATTCTATTGCTATGTGACCAGACAATAGCAGAACACGCATGTGATCAAGAGTATGCTTCCATCTGCGGCATCATGTACATAGTGGTAGTTGTAAATGTAATGGAAACCATTCCGTTTTTGTATCAGAAAATGAGCCAATACCTGTACATGCATGTGAACAGGTGGTGAGTCAAGGGGGCAAGTGCCCCCAAGTTTGAAAGGTTGGGGAAGGGCATTTGCCTCCCTTACAACCCCCCACCACCTTTCTAAGTATTTTCTTTTTTAAATGGGTGAATATGAAGTAAAGTTTGATTAGTAAAGTCATGTGTCAAGACGGATACATGTAGTTACAGTTGTAGACATTTTTTTAATTAATAGGCTGTGTTCTGTTCAAGCTTTACCATAGTATTGCTTGGCACTGGAAAAAACGTAATGGCTACTATGAAAATAATTCAAGATCCTCACATTTGAAACCATCCTTTTTGCCCTCCTTGGATGAAATTTTCTGTGGACAATTTGTAAGCTCTCCCCCTCCCCTGCAGGTTACTACGGTATGGCATATGAGAAAACTTATGCCTTTGTCTACACAGTACATTTGGTCACCTTAACAACTACACATACACTGCCCTTTGTTTACATTCCAGTCGCTGTTTACAGTAGACATGGAAAATAATTGGCATGTATCCAAATGTACTTGGAACTAGGTCTACATGTACATAGATGGTAAACTTTGGGAAATACATGGTGTAGCTTTGATTCACACAAGGCCATTGTTTTTCTTTTCTGTTTTTTAGGCTAATGGCTTCAAGTACGTCACCTTAGGGGGGTCAGCATAATTTTCTAGCTATGCGAGAGATGCACAAACTGCATTCTGAGGAGGAGCTCTTCAAAAGTCGACGGTGCAGTGTTTATTATCATGCAGCACTGTCCTTAGAAGCCACCCTGGCCTTGGCAAACATCCACAATGTCATTGGTGGATTTAGGCACATCATTACGTGGATTTAAGATGACATTCAATAACAAGGTAAGTACATCGGGCATATTAAAAATGTTCAAATGGTACTTTAAAGGTCTTGGCTTAGTTTCAATCACGTTATATTGCTCATCAAATTTTTTACTCGGTCATAACACTGTTGGTAGAGCATTGAAGTGGCAGTGTATAAACTTGAGGCTAAAGTCCAAGTTCTGCCCATCTACCTTTCAATGAAATTAAATTTGATTTTCAGCAGTTTAAAAAGAATAAGCAGGCAAGACATTTAATAGCTTATGAGACAATTTCCTTTTCTTTGGTTGCCCTGTGATGTAATTTAAAATTTTACATTGAAAGGAGAGAAATGCCACAAATTCATGTTCATGCTTGACCTGTTATATTTAATTACCTGAACTTCTCAGTTTCATGAATAGGGGGTTTCATATACTAAGCTATATAATTTTCTTGATATTTTATATTTTTGGTTACCCCAGGTGCAGTTGTGTCACACAATAAAGGAGGAGACAGCACTCCCAGGAAAGGACGAGTGGAAAAACACTTGCTGCAAAGTCTTGAACCAGAAGGCAAGTGCATACTGAATTAAGTTTATAAAGACGGGTGCATTGATACAATTATATGAAAATTGTATCGGCCAAAACAAATAGAATGCCTTGATGTGGCGCATTGCACAGTACATAAACTTTGTCTTTGTTCGTGTTTGGAGTGCCTCATTTTCCCCTTTGCGAGACAAAATGCAATGCTCCCCAAGACAGTGAACAATTACACATGTTTGGAAGGTGAAGTAAAACTTTTCAAAACTGCCATGTGGAGTAAGATATTAAGGACTTAACAGCTCAGTTTGGAGACGTACAGGAAATGAGTTGTCTTTTGTGCCTATTTTGAAGTACAGCAATGAAATTAGGAAACTAAACACCTCAGTTTATGTGTACAACTTTGTGTACAACAGTGCCAAAGGCAGCATTCAAAAGTCTTAAGGAGATTACTCTCCACTATGAACATAGTTACCTCTGGATATTGCTATGTTAAATTTGCAAATTCAGTAGTTCTAATGAATAATATGTACGTTTATTGCATACATTTTTAAAGATTTGGGAACAGGGAGGGGAAGGGAGGGGAGTGCACGGTATGGGGTTCCCCTTGGCCCCCACACCACAGTTATCTCGGGATGCAAAGTAACTTCTTTGTCTGTGTATTAACAGGATGCCAATGGACAGGAGATGAGGTCCATCCTATTCCTGGCAGACAAGGAGGGACCAACTTTTGAACTGACCACACAAGCTTTTCAGATGTGCTTTTCGAGAATGCTGAACTGAAGGGCTAGACTATGAGGAGAGAAGACATCGAGGGAGTTCCTCAGATTAAGCTGTGTATTTTTGCTCTCCCGACTAGTGCCCTAGACACACTTTTGCAAGACTTAGTGCAGAAGAAACTCGCATTGGCTGGATTTAAGAAGGAAGGGGAGGTTGTAAACAAATTGCAGTGAGTACAGCATAATGCGATGTTTTAAACAGAGAGCAGCACCTGGGTGAAAGTTGAACAACGTTTCCCGACTTATGCAAAGCGGGACGTTCTCTTCCTATATGCAGGAGCAAAAGGGAACTTCTGCAGGTTGCTGAGGCTGAGTGAAAGTCAGACAGCAGAACAGCAGAACTTCCGGAAAGGTGCGCCATACAAAGGGGAGTCAAATACTGTTGGATTCTCCCTTTGTATGGAAGCATCTAACCTAACTCCAGAGATGGTTGCCAACCTCAGTGTGGAGTTAGGAGGATTCCACCTCACCATCCTGGACATGCCAAAGGTACATTTAAATGTACATTAAGAAATGACCAACTAAAAAAATGAATGAAATACACTCCGATACTTTTTTCACATTGGCACAACACTACCAAGTCACCTAAATCTATACTTAATGTCAGACAGATTTGCAGTGTGGGTAGTGGTGCAGTATATAAATCTTTATTTTAATATGATCTTTGAGAAACTCCTAACACTTCAATGTGTCTATGACCTTTATAATCCAACTAATTTCTACGGGGATACGTGTCATTGGATGCTCATGGTAGTTGAGGTTTTTGACCAATGTTTCCCAAAATGCACCATGGTGCCAGTCCGGTTGCAGACATGATTGTGGAAACTAAGCATATTGGTTCCTTATGTCTGAGTGTGCTTTCAGGTGAAACATGGTCAGATCATAGTCTTCTGCAACTCATTTTTTAAGCCAACAATTCCACCTAAAAAAAAATGATAAATTTCTTATATGAAGATTTCAGCCATCCAGTGCTGATTTCACTTATACACATTTGTAACTTTGTGGTAAAATATTGACTTACATTTATATTTTTATCAATTTTCTTGGCAAAGAAGACGACCTACTCGAGACCCACTCCTTCAAGACCGAGACCAAGACTTCAAGACTGAAACTTTTGCAGGTCGATACCGAGACCTAGTCTTCCAAGATCAAGACCGAGACCAAACAATAAACATGTACCGGTATACTATTTTATGCAAAGCTGAATGAGGACAAGCAACATAATACGATAACTGTATTGAACATATAAAATAAAGAAATTAACGTATGCAGCACACCATTGAGCATAAATATATAGATTAAAGGTTTTTTTAACACTTGACACATTTCATTTTACCTCTGGGAAATACAATGTAGTTGTGATGAGCTGCAGACTTTTGATATGTCAATATTAGCAGGTGTATGGTTTAATTATAACCATGAACTCCCAAGCCCATTTCCATTTAATTTCAATTAAGATGTATGGCATATTTATACGGTTCACACAAATTTATTGGGCATGATTTGTCCAATACCAAAGTATAAAATGACCTTATGTTAAGGCTAAATGTCCGACTTTATCGGTGATACTTCTTTAATGATCACTGGACTGGTTAGAAAGGTCAGTTAGCAGAAAGAAAGTTACCCACTGATATGGTATTTCCCTGTTGATTGAAATCGTCATTTCCAACCTGAGTGACCCCACTGATGGAAACATTAAAATTGTTTTCATAAACAAAAATTAAGAAAAAAATAGTAGCCCAGTAAGATGTTGATTTACTGAGATGACAAATGAGGGAAAAGAAATACATTCTTTGGGCACGTGTGCCAGTTAACTGTGTACCAGTTCCAGTGCTTCCAACCTCGTCTCCATCGTGTTGAGCGTTGAATCGTTCCCAAGGCTGTCTCCCGTGCTGGAAATAAAGTAACAACTTTAGACGCAGTTGTGGTATACTGTATTGACTAGTCTCTGTCCAAGCATCAATTTCATTCTTTATCATGGAAATTTGTAACATTACGTTGTCGTGTTTGGAAGCTAGACTCTTACGGAGGTCAGCTGGCGAGTGCGATCGTCCACATTATATTGTGGTCTCGACAGGTCTCGAGGGGGAGACCCAAGCCTTTGACATCCGAGACCATGACCGAGACCAGCACTTTTGAGACCGAGACCATCCGTCCCGAGACCGAGACCACAAAAAGGTCTCGAGATGGTCTCGAGACCCTCGAGACCAATAATACTGCAGAGAGAACTACTAGTACTAGCGGCAGGATAGTCCATGATGTTTGTATGTAACCCCCCCCTCCCCCCGGGGCAGTGTACAAGAAGGCCCGTACAATGATTCCAGCCCTTCACCTGTAGCCTAGGCTATGCATACGAATTCCATACTTCGTTAATTAAACTACCTTTATAATTGTTTTAATAGCGAATCAGCCTTGAAATTGTAACACTTCATAGTTTTAATCAATGACGGCTGCCCCGCACGTACTTACAGAACTAACTGGTGTGACCGTGCCCCGCTTTAACACAATGATCACTCAGATTGGCGTTTGCATACGTTGTGAACGCAATATTGAAAATGTACAAGTTTTCCACGGTGACAACTGAAATGGAATATTCATCTGTCACCAATTGCAAAAGAAAATATTCATATTCAAAGTAAGTTACCTCAAAAAGAAGGATAGATCTGGGGGCACACCAACCCCCCCCCAGCACCTGGTAATACATATTTTTCATAAGGAAGGAGAAATTGTAGACTCACGGTGTATTTCATTCTCCTTCCTTCTCAAAACTGTAAAAAAAAAACCTAAATGTAGTCCCACTCCTCAAAAGATCATCAAAGGTTACATAAAAAATTTCAAGTATTTTTCCCCCAAAAGCGAGTCCCCCCTCCCGAAACAAAATGGTTCTGGATCCAAAGCTGAAAAATTATACGAAGGCCGACTGATTTGAGAAAAATAATGGTTGCGGACCAGTAAGTAAACTGTCGTAGCCAACAGTGATAAACACCTGAACTTTAAAAAATCGGGAAAAGTACTCAAGAGTTTCCCAGGCGTTAAAGACGCACATCAAATTAAAGCCCATTTTATAATTGTTCACTTTCTTTTCAACTTTCTATAATGTCACCCTTAAAAGGCTGTCGTGAAGCACCTTGCCAGTATGAAATATTGCTGCCTACACTTCTCGAAAAATAGACCGTTTTCGGGCACCGATTTCTTTCAAATCTCACTCAGACACAAGCTGGTATTCTTTCTGCTAGTCTAAACCTGTCTTTTCAACAAATCTTCAAGTTCGTGGACCACAAAATGCTCTGTTTCATAGAGAATTTGAGATATACAAATTGTGGTTTGCCACATGCAAGCCCAGTTTTCGGCCTATTTACTGGCCTGCAACCCTATACTGTAGGGTGCACTGAACTAATTCAAGCTCCATTGAAAACAGTGTAAACTCAAAGTTTGGAGCCCAATTACAGGCAACTGAAGTCCCTGAGGCCTCTCAAACAAAAAACGTGTTGTTTGGTCCTTCAGATTTCATTTGATTTTCAAACTTAGTACGTTAACAAATGAATTTTTAAATTATCTGCCAAAATCAAACTCACCCCCCCCCCAAAAGTGAATGTTCCCAACGTCTTCTCAGCAGCCATTTTTCAAATGGCATTCCTCACCTTTTCAAGCTCTTCCGACAATTTTTCAAAAACAGTTTTGCCTGCTTTGCCCCCATAATGAGAGCCCCTGAATCTACATAGATGATTCTGGGCCATACTTACACAACTTCACAATTTCTTGGTCCACACAAACCCCTCTTTTTGAAACAATTTGTAGGGGTACTTGTTCGGCGCCTCTGCTTGGCGGAGAATTTTCCTTGAATAATTGTGACCAAAGATTGTGTAACGGTCGATTACACACTTAAGGTTCGGACGACCTCACCAGATTGGGATTTCCATTTAACATCAACAATCAGGAATGATTTATTTCGGAATCACATGAGCATTACGAGAGAATTACGATACATTGATTGCCAGCCATCTTTGATTGTATCCCAGCATCCTTTGCTGTGTTTACAGGGTGCAGACCACTAATTCAAGTGAGAATTT
>NW_019091376.1:2091886-2275380 GCF_001949145.1 Acanthaster planci | reverse complement strand
TAGGATAGGAGTACACAGCAACTTGACGAGAGCGCCCTCTTGAGACGGTGAGTTTCCTGCACGAGCAATGAACTATAGTACTAATACATGTACCAGCAGTGTACCACTAGCACTGCGCACGCGGTGCGTCTAGTGCATGCAATGAGCGCAGGCGTTAAGAGCAGCGCTTCGGTCCTGTGTGGCTTCTAATTCTAACGAGATAGTAATCGAAGAGAAATTTGTGGGTTTTTTTCGGTATTCGCACGTTATGATGGTAAGTTTGAAATATGTATGAAAAAGTTTAGAAAAAAATGTTGTATCCTGACTCCACTTCAGCAGTTGTGTACGGGGAGTGAAGAGAATTATCTAAGTACATGTACGTTGTATTTCCCAACAACAACATCGGTAAATGTTTCTCAGTCCAGAATTCGTGTCTTTCCAGCATTTCTGTAATGACTGACTTTTAAGTTTTATTGAGATTATATATGACGATAAAAGTGGAGTCAGGATGCAACATTTTTCCAAAGTTTATGTGTGAGCTAAATATTGACAAGAATTGAGGTAACATTCACTGACAGTAGCAGAAAGGAGAAAATCGGCTCAGCCTTGACCATCACCTGATCACCATGATCACCCTGTTCATGTGGTATGAACACATGGATGCGGATGTAACCTTGGCCTGAGCCTACCCCCAGAACTGTGGGGTTCAATGTCCACTCAGCTCCCACATTGAAGCTATTAAAAAGGAGCTCCATGCTCCCACGAACCCCTCAGAAGACGAGCCTTTTTGCCATAGGCTCTACATGACGTTTAACTGGGCATGAACAGGGATTTTGTGGTGGTTGTGTACCCATAGAAATGCTGCTCCATATCTTGTGTATCAATCGCAGCCGTTGCTTGTGGCTTGTCTTCATAAGTACACATGTGAACCACGTGACTCTCAGGCACTGATAGGGATTGGTAAATACTTAAACCTTTTTTTGAAAATCAGCATGAGTTTGGTCGTTTTTTTTTTCTTGGTTCAAAGTACGAAGGTTTGAAGCAACCTTACATGGAACTCTTGGGGAAAATCTCTACTGTATGCACAAACTATGCACACAAGGCTCACCAGAAGCCTTTTGGCACATGTCAGCCTTTCTCCACTGTCTTTTAGAGAAGGCACGGTTTAAGTGTGAGGCCAAGGATATGTATATGTAGGTAGTCTGGTAGACTGGCCCTTAAATCGGACTACTGTAGGTCTTGCTGAACTTGGGTGCCACAGCCTACAATGTAAATAGATGTACATGTAGGTCTGTTGTGTGTACTTATATGCGTTTCTATTGTTGAATTTATTCACTGATGAGTCCATAGGCTTACTGCATGTGTAGTACCGTACCTGCTTTATGGTGCATGTCATGAAACACTCCCTGTTTTAATCATCTTGTACTATCGGTGTTAACAGCAGACATGCACACCATGGTCAAACACCGAATGTTGTACGTGCAAAATTGGAAACTCAAAATGAAGAATAATATTTTATATTATAATATGAAAGGGTGTCTTTTCCCTTTTTAGGCTAGCATCACATGTGCATCACATATCGTCCTTAAAGACCTCCAGGCTGAGTGGTGAAGCATGCTGCTTCAAAATGGTGTCAGCTTGGATGGAGCATGCTAACACTGTATAAACATTGCTCTGTCTCAGAACAGATTTCAATCAGACATTGTAACTGTGAAACTTGGATCATGCTGGCTTATGAGAAGCACAGTGTGCTGGCCATTGTTAAAAGACATCGGGCTGATGAGTCCATGTTGTCCACTGATACATACCATTGAATGTTGCTCAACGAATGTGGCTCATATACTAGACTACCTCCTTATAGTCCAGTCTATGAACCGCATCTATAGAATCAAGTTTGGGTGAGACCTGGTTAAGTTGAGCAACAGCTAGTGATGTTGTATATTAAGACATAAATGTAACTGGGATTGATAGTGCCATCTTGACTTCTTTGCCTGCAGTGTTTTCCCTCTTCATGATACTCCTTGGGCGTCATCTTCTCCGCCTCCTCCTTGCCGCTTTTGCACTCCTCATCTTCTGCGAGTTCTTCATCTATTATTTCATTGCCCTCCCGTGCTCATGGCCCAAGCTTCCCCCAGGTGATGGTACGGGAGAGGGGAAGATGGCTCCTCTGCGTGCCATGTTCCTGGCTGACACCCACCTGCTGGGAAGCAGGCAGGGTCACTGGTTTGATAAGCTACGCAGGTATGTGACCACTGGAAGGATAGCTGTGGGAAGGAGATCCATACGTGGACATCACTTAACACCTTATTCATAAAAACTGCAGACAGTCTCCCTATTCAACCACGTACAACTTGACCATGCATTAACAACTGATAATGTTCGCTGAGAAATGATAATGCCCGCTGCATAAATCACATGCTGGCACCTGGATACAGGACAGTTTAATCAATTCTGATTGGTCAAGAGTCTGTGTGCATGCGTGCCAATTGGACAATTTGCATTAGGAATATTCTGTAAAATAGGCGGGGGTGTTCAGGAAAATGAAAGTAAAATTCTAGAACGAAATGCTGGAAATCCATCATTCATTGACTTCTTTTGACTCTGACTACAAAGATATTTATGAATGAGAATAACTATGTACTTGGTCGGTCTGAAACTACAGTTGCATCCGAAATTAAGTGGATGAATTGCGATTGAGTTATTTGCGTTTCAAATTGCGTTTTGCACATCATAGACAGTTTTCCAGGGTACTAGGCAGTTTTCTTGAAAACCGCAGTGCAATCACGATTTCCACTAAATCACAACGAAAGTGCGGTTTGTAATAAACCACAATGAAATCGCGATTTCCACTTACATGTAGGGCCTAGGCCTAGGCTAATGGCAATTACATGTAGGCCTAGGCTAATTGCAATAAAATTCACCCAGTATTATTTCCAGTTCTTTTAAATCAAATTCTATCCGTTCATTGTCGTCAAGAGCGCAACCACATCATGGGAGGGATCTACAAAATGCTATCGACCAGCAGCCGTACATGTATCATTTAAGACTGGCTCTGGAGACTGAATGCTGATAATGCCCTCCCCTGTGGCTCGGGCATTAGTCGCGTCCATTCTTCTCAGCTGGTCTTAAACGCACGTTTAAGATTGGCCAAGCACATATTTGTTCTGCTATGCATAAATACCGTGAAACTGGTCTGTGAAACCCTGGTTTTAAGTAATGCTTCAATATTTTCCATTCTAAATTTGACTTTATAGGAAATGTTTGCTCTCTGATGGTTTATAAAATGGTTGTCATTTGCAGGGAATGGCAGATGCAGCGAGCATTCCAGACAGCGATGACCCTGTCCAGTCCAGAAGCTGTCTTCATTCTTGGTGATCTAACTGACGAAGGAAAATGGGCCAGTGATCAGGTGAAGATGACTGAATGAAAATGTTTGATTTGCTCTTCTTTTCAAAATCACTTCAAAAGATGGTCACTTTAAGAATGAAAAAAAAATATTTGCAGAATTATTAACTCTGGAATAAAAGTAAGAATTGTCTAAATTTTATTTAAAAGTAAATTCTGGAAGCCTTTTCTTTTTAAGATTTCAGCCCCAAATTTCTTGTTTTGCAAGACTTAATAAGTTAAATCTATTTGCCCTCACCTCAGGAGTTTCGCGAGACAGTGGATCGCTTCAATAAAATGTTCAGAGTCTCAGAAAATGTGCAGTTCCATGTCGTTGTTGGCAACCACGACATTGGTTTCCATGAGTGGTAAGTCACTCAATTTCACCGAAGTTGTCACTGAACTGAACCAAAGTTGTTACTGAATTCAACCAAAGTTGTTACTGAATTCAACCAAATTTGTTAAGGCAGATTACACGGATATCAGTGATTAGACTTTTTTTAAATTTTGTGAAAGGTGTATTTAAACAGATGTAAATTGATGACTGTACACAGTGTTATTTGTATTTTTGATGGTTAAGTGGACTGTTTGTACTGTTTAAATTCAAATTTCTACCAGGGTACATCCATTGAAATTCAACACCCATCCTAATTTAACACCTGGTTTTGCAGTGCTTTGATTGATTCAGACTGTTGATTTCTGTTTAAGAACGGATTTTAGCAGATAAAGTTGGCTGCCACTCCCTAGCAACTGGAATTGATCTTGGAGTAATGCTTCTCAGATTCTTCCAATCTTTCTTCGCTTTTCACCAGGGTCACTAAGAGCAAGTTGGACCGCTTTCAGGAAACTTTTGACATTCCTCCAGTCAAAATCCTGACAATTAAAGGCAACGTGTAAGTGCAGGCAGTGTCTTTGCCCATCATTACTGTCTATAGAGTACTGAAATAAATATGTCATGTGTACAATTTGTGCAAAAGACATTGATAGGAGAACCAGCGCATGCATACATACTCGATTCGTTTGCATTGCACTTACTGGTTCAAAATAACATCACACTTCGGTACTCTACAGGTCTCTCTCAAATGATGCTACTTCCTGCAGATTGCCAGGTGCATCAGTATTTTGGACTTCAAATTTTAGTGACGCACATTGGCAGCACCGAATTTTAAAGATACTTAGATCAACACGCGGGTGTATAGAACATTCGCACACTATGTACAAATGCGCCTGATGGCGTTGACTACACAGCTGTTATTTTCCTACAAAGATGGTGTCCAGTAGATCTATGTACAGTAGCGGCTGGTTACCTCCAAACTGGAATCTAGTAGAATCATTTCAAGACTCGGAATAGGAACTGTTATGCTATAATCTGCTCCTTGTAACATTTAATGCTGGTGCCCCCAAGATTCAATGCTAGACAAACACGGGTATCTCACCTCTTGATGACCCTGCATTCACCGCTCACGACACAATGCAGTTCATTTGGGAGATTGTTTTGGTCCCCTTGCCTTTCGCTTTGGGCAGTTGTGGTCAAACAGTAATGGAATCTTGACACGTGGATGTTAACGTCAACTGTCAGCATTTGTTCCATTTGGTTATATATCCACAGCTTTGTCCTAGTCAACAGCATGGCCATGCATGGGGATGGATGCTTCATGTGCAGCCCGGCCATGGACAAACTTCGCTCGGCATCGGAGAAACTGAACTGTACTCGGCACGGATCACCAACTGGCAAAGTAGACGAGAGCAAGAAGACCAAAGAGAGATGCCAAAAATACAAGAAGTTGCCAAATGTCAAGCCAATACTACTTCAGGTAAGCCTTTGCTGTTACAAATTAATTCAAGGAGGGACTGTGACCGCAGTAGCACTGCACTCATGCAAGCATTCTTTTACTTAGTGCAAGTTTGTTTTTACATGTAGGTATTAAATCAAGACAGCCTGTCAATTGAAGGGGTATGTACCAGAGTTGTAGACTTGAGTCACTTGACTCGGATTTGAGTTGGTTTTGAGTCACTATTTTGTGACTTGTGACTTGACTTCTATCATTTTTTGACTTGTGACTTGACTTGGACTTGCCCAAAAAATGATTTGCATTCCATGTGAACTTGTTTTGAAAGAGCAAGGTTCTGTCTGATAACAAGAGCCATATTGTCCAGTTGCCAGTATCGTCAGTACTTGTTATTCATTATGGGAAGGAGTGGGAACCATTGAACCAGTCAAGAAGACTTTTGGATGAGTTATTTGACATTCTTTTAGATGTAAGTAGATTTAAGACAAATTAGCATATTTTATCTTGTTTTTACACTTGGCTTTTACAGTCTGTCAAGAGACAAACCAGCACAAGTTGACTCTCCTGTAGCTAAGCTTTTCCAAGTATTTTTGCTTACATATTGAAATAGGTTCTCTTCTTTTTTGTTGATTTTACAGAATAAATGTCATAATTTAACTTTTGCAGCATTTCCCCTTGTACAGGCCTACTGAGGCCAAATGCACAGGGCCTGATGCCCCAACCCTCACCCAGCAACAAGAAAAGAACAAGGAAAGATATGATGTAATATCCAAGACAGCCTCTCAACAAGTGAGTAGTTTTTAGGATGATACACAAACACTATATAGTCCAACGTGATTAACACGAGCACGCTTGAGACGAGATCGCGCTTACTATGAGCATATTTCTTCAGTCCCATTCAAAATGTACACATTCCCTTGAGAGAAAACTTACTTAAAATATGAGCTGTGCTATTAGACGAGAACACAGACAAGAGGAGCACTTTTGCCTTACCCTATCTCTTCAAAAGCTTTATCCCAGTAAATTCTGATGGAGGGCGGTAGTAGTTCTCCAATTAATGCTAATCCGCTCGGTAATTTGCACTGCGGTTTTACCACCGATGACTTGGCGACTCTATTCCTTGTGCCACTAGAAAGGGCTTTATTCGAGACGACAATGGAT
Source organism: Acanthaster planci (assembly GCF_001949145.1). The sequence continues at coordinate 2,269,066 of NW_019091376.1, read as the reverse complement.
GTCGCAATGTCGTGGCATCAAAGGAGTTTCAGTCACAGCAGGCCAGTCTGAAAGAGGTGTTTTCTAATTGAAACTGAACAATGGGTGAACCTGACTTGAAAATCGTAAATGGGACGGAAGTTTTGATACCGAGGAAAACAAGTGCACAAACGAACCCGCTGCGTTCACTGTAGCTTTTTCTGAGGGAATATAAGCAGGTGCAATTGTCACAAATGGTCATACGTCTATCATACTTACCTTGAGGTAACTATCGCACCTGCCTTCAAGAAATTCCTTAGAGATAATCTGCCTTCAAGAAATTAGCTACGGCTTCTGTGAAGATGAAGCGCAAGGGCTGTCTTTAGAGACGAAGATTGAAATCATCAAGGCTGTAGGAGCTGGCCACAAAAAGGCAGACGTTAGATGCCAATACAGGCCAGTGTCAAATATGCTTTCGACCATCCTTAAGAACAAGGCTGACATCTTAGAGAAGCTTAAAACTTCCAAGTTTAAGCCCTCACAAAAGAGATGCTGCACTGCTGCCCACAGAGACGTGGAAGAAGCTGGTTTTAGGGAGCCCGTGCAAAAAACCTACCCATCAATAGCCCCCTTCTTCGTGAAAAGGCACGAAGACACGAAACAGGGCTGTGTTGTGGCCCCTCTGCTTTTCAGCATTGTGTTCTCCGCCTTGCTCCATGGCGCCATCAAGGACTGTGACAGAGGAGTGGAGATCCGGTTTCATATCGATGGGAGTGTGTTTAACCTCCAGAGGATGAAGGCCAAGACCAAGACGTTGTGGATGATTTTGCGGGATCTACTCTTCACCTGTGATTGCTCTTTGATCGCTCACACCTTAGAAGATGAGCAATTCATCGTGGATCAGTTTGCCAGGGCTTCCGTTCGATACGGAATTAACTATCAATATCAAGAAGACGGAAGTGCTTTATCAGCCACAGCCAGGAACATTGCCTTCAAGCCCTTTCATCACCATTGGCAACGAACCACTCAAAGCCCTGGATAAGTTCTGCTATTGGGGTGGGATTGTCTCACAGAATGCCAAGGTGACAATGAGATCATGGCTCACATCAGCAAAGCTAGTGCGTTCTACAGACGAGTTACACACTGACTGTGGTGCAAGTGCAGTATCAGACTCAGCACCAAGATGATAGATCAAAGTCTATCGTACAGTTGTCCTGGTCACGCTACTTCACGGCTGCGAGTCGTGGACAAGATGTCAACCCCACCCGCGTAAGATCGAACTATTTCACATGTGCTGCCTACAGAAACTGTGTAGTGTTACCTGGCAAGATTGGATTTCCAACTCAGAGATCCTCAGGAGATGCAACATCACCTTCTTCATCAAGCGAATGCAATTATACTGGGCCAGCTATGTCATGCACATGGGCGATGAATGCATCCTAAAGGTGCTCTTCTTCAGTAAGCTGTGCGAAGACAACAATCCCGAGGAGGACAACATAAACGATGCGGTGATGTCCTGAAGTCAACCCTCAAGTCGTGCTGGATTAATCTGGAGAGGTTGGGAGTCAGAGGCCAAGAACCGGCCTCACTGGCATAAGATCTGCCATGAAGGCCTCGCACACTTCAAAAACAACAGGACAGCCCACTTGGGGGCATGGCGTGAAGCGCAACATGGTGCTGCCCATCATCGGCCCCCTTCATCATCGGGTCACAAAACAACATTTATGCCTGGACTTTGCCAAGATCTGCACTGCATGCATAGGACTGGTCAGTCATTGTATACACAAACACCCACCTACATAGCAGCAGCGGGAGGAGGAGAGATTGGTTGAGGACAATGACGCAAGGAGGGAGGGGCTCTGGATGGATTTTTTTTCTTCAGTGTCTCATTTTTGTGGACAATCATAAACGATAATGAAACATTATACATGACATACATTGTTTACAATGCTATTGGTGTGCTTACTTTAGTTATTTTTTATCATTTCTACATTTTTTACCTTCTGAGAGTGGGTTTCTTTTTTTGACCTCCCCGATCCACACCTGTGACTTTATGCCTCGTAACTGACTCACAGTGACTCAATTACAGCAAAGATGAACCTTTCTGTTTACTGCAGCTGCTGTCCTGGATTCAGCCACGTATGATTCTCAGTGGCCACGCCCACCATGGCTGCTATGTCATGCATCCTGGTGGGGTGCCCGAGCTCTCAGTCCCTTCATTCAGTTGGCGTAATCGCAACAATCCAAGCCTGATCATGGTAGGTCGTGACCTTGGCATGCAGTTTTTTTAAGTAAGGTCATTCAAGAACAAGGCATGTCAAATTAGTCCATGTTGGGTCCCACTGATAGGGCAGACCTCACACGCATCTCACTGGCCTCAGACTCTTCCGTTTTTTAGCGTACGCTGTAAACTGGCTCATTCAAACCTGTGTTTGGGTTTTCAAATTTTCTAGCACCAGTGGATAGCATGATTTTTGAAAAAAATGGAGACATATTGGCTAACTTCTGAAAAGTAAGCGAAACGCCACCAACACCGACTCTGACACAGATTGTGTTGACTGGCATGAACTGGTTAGTGCAAAGAAGAAGATGGATCTTTTCTTTTAGTTGTCACAGTTGGGCCTTTTAATTTACTCACAAGAGTCCGTAAACTGAATCATCAACTTATGACAGAGGAGGAAAGATGAAGTCTAACCATGATAGAATCAACACTCTACAGAGTATGAACTTACGTTGACAATGTCAGACAGTCGGACAGTTTCAAACGATGCTAACTGTTCTCATATTGAATCCTATTTAGTAGAGCCAAGTCTAATGAAAGTGGCACATATCAATATCTCCCGTGCAATACACGTTTTGGTTTTAGTGAAACACAGTTTTTGTATCCATTTTTCCGGCAAGTCCAGTCTGGTCTTTTAAAAATGGATGTGTCGCCACGACTCATTAGCATCTAATGAATATTGGTTTTTTTTATGTATTACCGTGGAGAGGAAATACCACAGTACGTGTGCTTTAGGTGTGCACAGCACGCGTAGCCGCGGACGACAGCAAGAACTTGAAGAATGCTCTCATTCTTCGAAATCTCAAATAATTTCAATCCCGGTTCTTTTGTAGAGTTTCTAATACTGTACATCCACCAATGACGCACGATTTCGGCATTATTGTAAATCACGAAGAAAGGAGCGCACTCTCGACTGAAAATAGACAATGCTGGCACAGTAGACCTGGCACACAGATTGATACCCATTACGCGGTGCACGCACATGTAGCTCCATGTTCATGTACATGTACGTTTGTAGCAGAACCAGTTGTGCCATGGATACCAGTTTCAATGTTTTCTCCAGTTTTACATCATACATACTTCGTTTCTTAAAAGTGCCACCAGCGGTCAGATTGTGGAAATTTTTCACAACGTTCAAAAGTTTCGGCAAACTTACAAAGAATACAGATGCAATACAGACATGATTTGGTAATGAATATATGATTTATTACACAGTAAAAACAATAATAGTTTAGTTTCAAAACATTAAAAACCATTGGGGTTGGTCTTTGAATAAAAAAATAAATGAGTATTTTTGAAAGTATTTTTTTTTTTCTGTACAGGCCACAATTTCTAAAGACCATTTTGAATACAGCAAGTGCTTCATACCACAAGAGACATCAGTCATCACCATCTACGTGTTCTTTACAATGCTCATACTGATCTGGTTTGTTGTATCCATTTTGCAGAACTGGGGAAGGAATTTTAAGAAAAACAGACAGGTTTAGGGAATCATGGAAAAAGAAAAGCCACATTAAACCTTCTTGTCCTGCGATTCAATAATGGAAATCTTAATTTTTTTTACTGTTTGATAACAAACACATTATAAATGAGTAGCATGGCATTTATGATCAAAGTGGTGTCATGATTTGTGTAAGCTTGTATACTCTAATCAAATTGAAAGTATACTTTGCGATTTTAAATGGGAGCAAATGAAAATGCATACTCACTTCCGAATGGTCACTGTAAAAGACAGATTTTAAGCAAATAAGAATGCACATTTGTTGTAATTGGCAAGGAATACGTCAATCCGAAATCCCAGTCACATCTTTGTAACTTCTTTAATGAGAGAGACATAATGCACGTTCATTAATTTGAAGGATGCAAAACAAAGTCCAATGCGTGTTACTGCGAAAATGAAACCAGGTTTTAAGTCATTTTCAGAATAAATTGACATTGTATTTTACAAATTAGATCATGCATTTTCCGAAATTGGCTGGGCAAACCTATATTGTAGTCGTACATGCAAGATTTTACTCCTGTAAAGACAAGGCAGATGAATGGTCAGACAATATTGAGCATCGCATTGGAAATTGTCACCGAAGACACCATCCCCCACTGAACGTCTGTTGTGTGCACAAATCACTTATCTGTGCATTCAGTGAATAGTAATAAACTTATCAAATGGTATCAGCCATGTGCATGTGTATGAGGTGGTTGACAGGCTATCTATCTGGATAACTGTACATGGGTAGTATTTCTTTAGTGCAGGTCATCAGGCTTAGCCGTTGTTGAGGGTGTACATCTGTGCTACCAAAGCAGCTGGGTACCTGATTGAAAAAAAACACACAGTAGTTGAATTTCAAATTTGAGACCAATATGCAGATACTTCATGAGCATCTGTGTGATAATACAAACACTTCAGTGCCTGGGCAGTGTGTAAGGTAAGCTCAATACACTATATGCTACTTTACTATTTTACTTTGTAAAATGTTACGAACGTATTTCCTTATTTGATTTTTCTGTGGTGGTCTGGTTTTCACACTAAAGATTCTCCACAAATTAGCGTTCAAAAGCTTTCTTTTTCATTGTCCCCTAAATTACAAATGTGTAAACTTGGTTGAGGATACGTGGTTAATTTGATCATCTTGATTTAGTTCCTATGATGATCAGGTACCTGGTTCTTATGCACAACCCTTTCGTCATCTGACGCTTCGTTGTCTTGCAAACCTTGTACGTAGTGGCCATTTCTAAGAGGTTAGCCTTCTTGTACAGCAATGTACATGATTTCACCTTTCGTGCAATTGTTTTTAGGCTGTGCCTGATTCAGCTGGCTAGTCGGAAATGTAAAATTTCGAAGAAATTATGATTCTTGAAATGAGTATAATTACTTCTGCCTCTGTTTATATAGGACATTTCCTTGAACCCCCACTCATCCTGCTTAAAGATAAAAACACCTCTGTCACGTGTCCACATCTGGGTCCATTCACTGTCCTTTCCACACATGCGCACCAGTGCTTCTTTCAGCATCTGAAAACATGCCAAGGGAGAAAAGTCTATGTATAGAGGCCGGGACGGAGGGTGGTAGTGAGGCAGAAGTAAGTAAACTCATTTCAAGAATCATAACTTCTTCGAAATTTTACATTCTTTCTCATTGATATACTTACTTCTGCCTCTGTGTTACTAATAGGACAGATTCCCAAAGCAGTATAGAGGAGGAGGGAGGCAGCCTCTCTAAATTGACTGCTCCTCCTGCCCACAAGGAGGTGGGCAGGAGTATACAAAACAAAAAGAGGAAAACCTGAACCATAGAACATTGTACAAAGACAACGCTAAAAAGATATAGTTCTCACCGGCTCCTTCTAATCCTGATGAAGCAAAACTGCTCTGCCAAAATGGCCCTCAGCTCGTTTCCACAGGTCAAGACCACAGTGTCGTGCAAAGGTCAACGAACTTCTCCAGTCTGCCGCTTTCATGACATCTTAAATAGAGGCTCCCATGAACATTGCCCAGGATGTGGCCATGGCACGGGTAAAATGAGCATGGACTTAGTTTGCCAAAGAGATGCCAGTAAGTTGGTAGCTTTCCTCAATTGTCTTTACCAACCAACCTGAGACGGTACGCTTGGACACAGGGTACCCTCGTTGCTTGCCACCAAAAGCAACAAACAGGTGCTGCTCCCCAACAGCCACCAGGGAGGATGTCGACTGACATAAATGGATAAAGCCCTTTTAACGCAAAGGCCTAAATTGGCATCTCCAAATTCTGCAAGGAAAATATCCTGGCCCAAATGGAGTGGAGTGGCAGTCTTAAAGAGGAAACCAGGAACAAAACGAACCCTTAAACCCACCAGCCTCAAAACGCAGGTAAGGGGCTTCACGACCCATAGCCTGAAACTCGGAACATCGGTTCGCTGATGCGATAGCCATCAGGAAAACAGTCTTAAGGGTACAATACTGCAAAGATGTCTCTGCTAAGGGTTCAAAAGGCACCTGCTGTAGAGCCAGTAAAACCACATCCAAATTCCATGCAGGAAGTAACACCCGAGAAGGGGGATTCTTGTTAAAGGCTCCTTTCAGAAACCTGCAAATAGTTTCATGCTGACCAGTAGGCCTTCCACAAAGACCATTATGGAACTTTGAGATGGAGGACCAGAAAACACCTAGCGTCCGGTAAGCTAATCCTTTCTCAAGCAAAGACTGCAGGAAGGTGCATATTTCCCCTACAGATGCTGAACATGGATCTGTATCTCGTGAAGCACACCAATCTTGAAACACTGACCACTGCCTATTATACATCTCTTTAGTGGATGAGTGGACGTCACTCTGGATTGTGTCAGTAACCTCTTCTGAAAGGCCTGCCTGGCAGAGGAGTCTGCGCTCAGTTTCCATGCCGTGAGACAGTACTATTCCTGTCTTGGGTGGCATACCCTGCCCTCCCACTGTTGCAGAAGATCGGGACGAGCTGGAAGCTGAATGGGAACATCCACTAGGAGGTCTAACATTCTCGGCTACCATGAGCACCAAGGCCAATTCGGGGCTGTGAGGATCACCACACATTTGTAATGCTCTATGTGATCCAGAACCAAATGAATCAGTGCGATTGAGGGAAAAGCTTATGCTGTCAACCTGTCCCAATTCAGAGTTAAGGCATCCTCATGAAATGCCTCACTGCACGGGTCCCACGAGCAAAACACCAGGAGCTGTCTGTTACTGGCTGTTGCAAAAAGGTCGATCACTGGCTCGCCCATTTTCTGGAAAAGAGACTTCACAACCGAACGAGACAGGCTCCACTTGGAATTCATCAACGTCTGCCTGAACAGCATGTCGGCTAGGTTGTTTTGGGATCATTGAATGTGCACTGCAGACAAGACGATCTGATTCTGCACACACCATAGCCAAAGTCTCCAAACTGCCATACAAAGGCTGGGAGATCTCGTTCCCCCCTGGTTGTTTATGTATGACACCACTGTGGAATTGTCTGACTTTATTAGCACCTGTTTGCCCTTCAGAAGGTGGCAAAAGTGGTGACAGGCTTTCATCACTGACATTAACTCCTTCATGTTGATGTGCTAGAATTGGACTTCGATTTTCGACCACAGGCCCTGGACAGACGGACTCTCCACGTGGGCTCCCCAACCATAGTCGCTCGAATCTGTCTGGGGCAACCTCCCTCATGGGGACCCCCTGCAACAAATTCTTATGTGCCCTCCACCACTGCAGGTGATGAAGAAGATGGTCGTTGATTGGAATCAAAGCCTCCAGATTCCTCGAGGCCGGGTGCCAAAAATGGAGCAGGTACAACTGAACTGGCCTCATGTGAAGCCTGGCAAGCAAACTTCTTCTATACAGGCTGCCATCATCCCAATGAGCCGCAAGAACTCCTGAGCTGCAGCCTGACGCCGATCCATAAAATGATTTACAAACTGTAACAACTCTTCCTTCCTCTCTGGGGAAGACAAACTACATTCAGATTGGTCTTGAAGTGACCGCGCATATATATAAGATTCTGGCTGGGAGTCAAACTGGACTTCCCCTTGTTGATAAAAAACCCACAACTTTCTAACAGAACAAGCATTTTGTTGACTCCTTCTTGAGCTAGAACTTTGCTCGGAGCCCTTATCAAAAAATCGTCTAAATACTGAAACACATGGGTCCCATTCATTCTCGCTCTGGCCACAACATTTGGATCCTTCCAAATCAAGGTCAGCCCCATGAAGTGAGCCAACCCCCACTTGACTAACCGAATCTTGATACATCTTCTTGTGCAGCCCTACGACCACGCTTAAAATTGCCAGTGGAAGAAACCTGAGACACAGAGTCCTCAAACAGTTCCATCAGGCCTTGGGTGAAGTAACAATGAATCAACACCGTCATCACGCAAAAGGTTGCTGTCAAACGTCTTCCAAAGTCTTTGAGACTTTGCTGGAACTACGCCCTGTCAACAAACTGTCCCATAGGGGCATTAGTGGGGCTGCATTGAGCCCTTTGCGATGACAAAGCCGCAGCCTTATCTGCCAATCTTTGTTTTTTCTTTTCCTTAGCCTCATTAACAAAAGAAGACCATAATTCGGAGGACAAACTGCCCATCTTCAGACACAGATCGCAGGTGTGCCCACTAGGACCAAAACAGCATTTAAAGCATAGTGAGTGTGGGTCATCCACCCCCAGAACCCTATGACATGTTCCGTTGGAACACAGTTTTGCCATTACGGTAGAACGTGGGCTGTCAGCCATATTTTCCCACTCAGTACTCCCCACAAGAGATCCGCAGATGGGCTAAAATTTTGCCTTAAGCTGCCACCTACAGCAATAGAGCAAACTACACTACTTAAAAAGACCTACACCTGAATGATTTTCACAGAACTTTGATGCCTCTTGGCCTAATGGTAGCCCATATAGACCTTGACAAAACCATTGTTTTCTTGTTCCTTTAATTCTTCTGAGTAGTGTATAATACTAATCTACACCTAGCAAAGGTGTACAAAATACACTTTCTCACAACCGATATGCACCTATACCCGCAAATTCCTTAGAGCTTTGTGGTTTTTTGGGGACACGAGAGAACACGAATGAGTGGGAAGATGCTTAAAGAAACACTGGTGCGCATGCATGGAGAGGATAGTGAAGGGACCTGGATGTGGACACGTGACAAAGCTGTTTTTTATCTTTAAGCACGATGAGTGGGGGTTTCAGGAAATGTCCTGTACGTAATACAGAGGCAGAAGTAAGTATACGAATGAGAAAGAATAGCCACTACTTGGCCAGCCAAGAGCTTCTGAAGGCCCAGTGAGACCAGCAGTAGCCACAACTTTTGGATGCAGCCTTCCTGAGTTACATGTACAATGATGCCCCCCTCCCGTAAGATGGCTTCTATGGCTATGCTGCAAGAAATTATAAAACACCTACTGTGTGATCCCCATGTAGTAGCCCATCAACTCATCAACAAATCTATCCAATCACTGCACTGTAAAGAAAGAAGAAGCTGCTATTTTTATTTGCACATCAAGAACACCCCACAGCAGTATGGCTAAGTTTTTACCCTGTGTGTACAATAAACACAGAATTATTAGTGCCACAGGCAGATGCCCACAGCACTGGGAAAGGTATACTAATGAAAATATACGGGGCATCCTGGGAGGTGGTTGAAATCCACTTTCCCAAAAAATAAACAAAATAAGATCTTACTGTATGCAATGAGAAGTATGTTAATTTTCAACCACGGAACTAGGGAATTTTTTTATGATAATTATAATAATAAACACAAAAAAAATGATAATTACCGCAGATAGTACCTTGGGGGAGACATTCCCACAAGAGCGTGTGTAAAATGTTTTAACCTTTAATGACCTCTAACACAATATCCCCTCAGTTGACCCTAACCAAACTTGATGTATTTATGTTTTGGACCATGATTTAACAATCTATCCCATTTGTGACAATTACAGTGTAATTTTGTCTGAGCCTGGTAGTTGTTACCTTAGCTTGTTACCAAATGACCGGTGTCTCCCTGTATGACAAACAATTACCCCATACTCAAACACGACATGTCTCCCCTACGATGTATTTAGTAAAAGACATTTAAATGTTATCCATAGTGTTCTGAGGAAGAAACATCCCTGTAAAATAATTCTACTTAGCAGGCATTCCAGACAGCAGTGATTTCAACTACAGGTGCACATTATTTGGATAAAAGTGACAAAATATACAAAATACTAGTTGGTAATATTTAAAGCTTGATTGGTTATGTCTTCATGCCTGCTCAGAGGCTCAGCTGTACAAAGAATGTTGGTTGCACCATACAATTAATAGTAAAAAACAGTTCCTTTTATTCATAGATAAAAATTTACAAAACTGAAAATTTTGTACCCTAAAAAGTTACATATAAAAGTATAAAACCAAAATTTATATTCCACTTAACAGCAGTCTGGCTAATGCAAAACAGTTTCTGCATTATTTGTTGAAACCTGTAACCTCAGAAACAGTTGCAGTACCAGATGATAAATGATTACAAAATTTCTAAACTTCAACCACATTACGACACTGCCACTTAAAACAGAGTTATAAGTTAGCACTGCTAAAGTCTTCCCAAAGCCAAGAATTTTTATCGAGAAAATACCAGTTAACTGTCAAAAAACTCGCGAGCAGTGTTGTAACATTGTGATGCTGCTGTTTGAATACCACAGAAAACCTACTCTTAAATTCAGAAAATTGTTTACTCATTCACCAGTGCCCTCCATTAGAAAGCTTCGCCCAGTTGACTCCACAGATTGTCCGCATGGACTGGGAGTCTGATGTCTGTGATCATGCTGTGTCCTTGGAGACTTGTCTCTTTGCACTGGTGAATGATATTTTGATGTCATATATTAATTTGGTTTTGCCTCTCATTCTGTGATAGTCTTCAACAGAGGGTACTTCAGCAGTATCGTCAATAGATCCGCTCACACTGTCAGATAAGAACAATCAATTTATGTTATGATGGGGGGCCTCAAGTACAGTACACAAGTACAGATGACATTATATTTTGTCTTGCATTCAAACTTAAACTCTTCAAGAATTCAGCACAGATAATGGATCGTTGGATAAATGTACAGCTTTGCTGCAAGGGAGTTGGAAAAATTCTTGTAAAATTGTTACAAGAGGTTGAGAGTAAATATTACTGCAAAAAATGCAAGAGAAAATTGACAGAAAAAAAAAGGAACTTACTAAGACCAGCTGGCCAATGCAATATTTCTCTAGCAGCTTGTAGGCCTTGTCCGAGTGACCTTTGCTTTGAAATGCATAGGTAGAGTCCTTCCCTGTAACATTTGGAATGAGCAAGTATTTGGATGTAATTTGTCTTAAGGAAAAAGTAAGTTCCAGCTCAACAGGTACTGTATTTTTGGTGGTCAAGGTAAAACCCACAGATGACTTTTTTTATTATAAAAAGAAGTGTATATATTTGGGAGGCAAAGTCTTGCTTGCGTCAGAATGACGCATTCTGAGAATGCTGTTCTTTCTCAGAAATAACAGCATTGTCTACAGACTACCACACATTACCATAATGTCTGGGTTGCATTCAAGTCATTTACAAACCTTCAAAAGATCAATCATTGGGGTGACCACTGACAGAGGAAAGCTTTTTGTCATCAAGGTTCATTTGAACAGTGTGTAATTTGGCTCAAGACTGAATCACCTGTAATGGACTTGTGATGGACTCGGCTATGGAGCAAACGAAGCGTGATGTCATTTGAACCAGGAAATGTGGTGTAAACAAGTTTAGTAGTGCGCACGTTGGTTCATATGCTGGTTCTCGCACATTCCGAGATAAACGCATCTGAAAATACCAGCCATTTCAAGGTATATTTTTGATCACTTTTATGTTACGGGTTGAAGAATTTTTTGCATAGTCATGATATGTAAGATTTGGAAAATGCTAATCCATACTTCCCTTTGTGAAAAAAAAATGCACTTGAAAAAATAGTTACATTTCAATACACACAGGTGTTCATGTCAAACATCATTCACACACGTGAAGTGTACACACGGACAAATGCATAGATGTGTACAATTGTTTTCTGTATTTTTGCCTTGCTAACGATGTAACTTTTTGTCACTCTTAGAAAACAGCGAAACACAAGGACCAAGCGTTTTGTTAGTTGTTTGTTTACTGTTACATGTACTAGGAAAGTAAACAGCATTTTGCTTTGAAACTGCTAATTTGTTCCTTGGATCAAAGGAAGTAAGATGGTAGGAAAAACTTCAGATGGAAAAATTATTATCTGGGTTTTTGTCACTTTGTGAAAACACTGACAAATTGTGCACATGATGTATCACTTCGGTACACCATAACACTGGTGTAAATGCCTTTGTCTAGTTGAATCTTACAGCTCTCTGCCTTCACTGGTGGTTATATGATCCCCCATCAGGTGATAGCCTGATTTCTATAAGACTCAAGCTCTCATTTCTGATTAACAACACGTCCCTTTGGAAAACTTTGCATGGTATGGTGATCCATTGATGAATAACTACTACATACTACATGTACATTCATTTCAGTCACCTGCATGCTCCAGTAGGATCTCAGCTCCACCTGGGTGCTGTAAGAAATGAAATCAACAGTTTCAGAAGCACTCCACTCTGATGAAAAGAACTATCATTAGCCTATTGCAGGGGTGGGGTAGCTCTGAATGTGAACACATCCACACCAGTGTTGTCTTGCCTGATATGCACAATGATATTCAGAATATGGGCAATTAATCCCTGTTCTCTCTGATGCCAGATGGCATATCATACGTGTATGTCAGACAGGAATAATGGCTATATGATGTGACTGTTCTGAATACCATGGAGTTGGGATTAAAGTCTCCACATGAATCCAGCCACATTTCACTGGGCATTTTTGATGACCCTCTGTAATGGTGGGGAGTGTCGTGTTGGGTTTTGTAAAGAAATTGTTAACAGAACTGTGGCTCAGTACAATAATTATTACAATACACTCTGCCATCGGTTGGGACAACTGCAAGTGACCATGGAGGTGACCAGTTACAACATCATTATGGTCACCAAATTCATCCATTGTAAAAATTGTCCTGCTCCAGCCTAAATGATTTGAACACTGTGCCAGGTTTCCACAGCCAAGATATTGTCAATACCATAAAAGGAGAGGTCAGTGTTCGTTGTGACTAACGTAATTTTCGGAATATTTAAGCCGTCAGATGTATAAGCCACAGCATGCAAAATAAAATTTAAAGTCGACGTATAAGCCACACCGCAGCGCTGATGATCCAACCACTAAGGTACGCCGTTCTGAAGCGCCAGTACAGTGCACCAATAATGGTTCCACTATGCATGGAATCCCGATAAATGTAAGAAAAGTGCTAACAAGTGTTATCCCAAACATGAATTTTAAGTCCTCAAATTTAATACGTTTTTGCATGCTGGATGACTGACCTGCATGGGCAGGCAACAGCTCTTGTTTTTTTTTTCTAAGCGGCCGCAAAAGTTATGTGCGCTCGGGGAGGTATGATAAAATCTTGATAACTTAAAGGCAGTCAAGTCAAAGATCGTTTTATTTTGTAGGCCAACGATTTCTTGCCAAAAAATTAAGCGTTTATGTTGCAAATACATGTACGTCTGTAACTGTCCACAACACTACATCCGTTTTTGTGATGCCAATCAAAAGAACACCACCAAATCGCTTCAGAAATGTGAAACCCGCCGCAAGGTTCAAGTCATCATATTGGAACCGTGGGTGTTGCATCCATGCTGCACGCAGCACACGAACACACTACCGCAACCAAGAAAAAACATGCTTTCAGGCTAGCCTTACTGCTACCACAGACCCATTCATGGACAGCACATGGTATGCATGGCCTGGCTTTTGTGACTGATTTTTATCCTCCAATATTTGCCGTGTAAGCCACTCAGCGTGTAAGCCGCAGAGACGTTTTTCAACGTGAGAATCATCGTATGAGCCACAGCTTATATTCCGAAAAATACGGTATAGTCGACTCTCATTTAAAGAGCACCATTGGAAGAAAATACTGTTCTAAAGTGTATATTCTAAGAATCCCAATCTTTTGAATCCTTTTTTTTTCATAAGAAAGTCCTGGTTCCTTTGATTTCTCTAGTCCCTCAGCCATAACTTTGCCATAACAAGAGTTGACTGTATCTGAAAAGGTCAATGTTTGTGTGTCCCTGCATGACTTTGGGGGTTTGTTATATTAAAAGGTATCTTACAGCATCTACCACTATAGTGGATTCAACACTTTACTAAGCAAAAGAACAAACACGATTTTGGAGGGTGTTTTGATCCCGTCTCAAGGAATTTGAATCTTGAAGGATCAACTATTCCCGGTTACAATCAATTTGGCAGATGGCAATGGTTGCAATACCTTACATCCCAAGGAAAAAACCTCAGTAAACATGCACATGTATATTTTCTATCAGGGGTTCAAACTGACCAAGTCAATGAATTAATCTTACACCTTAATAGCTAAGGCTTCCTATTAATTTCCTTTAAAATGGACTGTTCAATGTTTTTATCCAATCTTCAAGTGTACATGTAGATCTTCCTGGTTCTCGAGTACCCATTTAGCCCCTCCCCTACCTAATTTTTTTCTTACCTTGCGCAAAAACTCGGTGACATCATACACATGGTTAAAGAGAACGATCCAACAGGACTTGGCCTCCCAATGGTCTGCCACCTCCTCCAGTGTGTACTGGGGCAGAGCACTGTCACTGGTTCTGGCGTCCATTATTTGCACAGCCTCTGCTCAGCAGAGAGAAACCAACTGTGCCACCGTCCTCGCTCTGAGACTGGCGTACGTTTATCTGTAGACCTGCCTCTAGCAACCTGTCCATAACCAATTGAGAGGCGCCAGTATCCCCTCAAATGATGAAAAAAGTTTTGGATGACAATGCTGCTGATAATTAATGATCTACTGCAGGGCCTTTCTCAAAGGTCTGTCTGTCTGTTCATGTACCTGCTCTTCAAGTTACTAGTTCACAGCACATTCAAGTTCATGTAGTTCAACCTCAACAATGGTGCACTGTATGTTGCATTGTAGTGTCTATCAATACAAAATGAAGTACATGTACCGGTACTCTGCTAGATCCATATGTACACGTACATGTATGCACATGTACACTGTCATCCTACATCCCTCACTTTGAATCCTGTGGCAGGGAAAAAAAAAGGTAATTAGCCAATAGCTTTTGCATGATCAACAGGCTACAGACATCGGCATCAAAGAGCCTGTTTACCCTGTCTATCCAGTTTGTTAGTGACTACATCACATGTGCATGCTCAACCACTTACAAGCCCACTAGGTAATTGTCCACGGTTGCACTATTTCCGCTTCCAATAGTTCCGTGATCACACCACGTGAGTGGATGTGGCTGAAGTAGCAACAATGATACATGAATTACAAGGATTTGAACTCACTCTAGCAGAAACACCATACATTGGCCTAAATGAAATAAAACTGTTTGCAGTTTACACAGAATCAAGTCCTAAACGATGCACATCTACAGTAGATCTTTCATTTACTGGAAAGGCATGGGGTGGGGCAACCAGTATTTCCCAAAGGGAGGGCACAAAAATTGGAGGTGAACACGAATATACGAGGGGGAATATTACCAATGATAAATTTTTTTAAAAAGCCAAAAACAAACCAATTAGAAAACGAAAGAAAACAAAAACATCTGAACACTTCTATTGGGCTTCAGTCATTTTCATACTTATCAGTGCACTCCATCAAACAGTACTTTGGGGCTGAATGGACTTCAAATTTCTGGCAGGTCAGACATAAATGCCACAACTGGAGGAGTTTACATGTAATCAACAGAGCAACTATTAGTGTGTAGTTATTGAACTAGAAATTCCAACAGGAAGATCGCTGTCGGAAGCACACAATTTGAAAGGGCAAATTAATTCTTTTTACGCTTAATTACATTTCTGTAGTGTGAGGCAGTATTCATTCACTGACAGAGCACTTGCATTTCCTGATTCTATTATTTCTGAAAACAAACATTCAAAAGCCCCGCGTCCAGTTTACTTTCTTGACTAAGGTTACCAATTATATTACATTTAATAACTTTGCTGTTTGTGATTATGTCAACAATTACGTTTTCCAGTCGGCTTCACACGAAAATAGCACACAAAGCAATACATGCAATTTCTTTTAAATGCACATGTAGACGTATGCCACTTATTAACCCTAACAGTCCTCCAACAGGTGAAGGATTGAGGAGTGGCAGGGTCAACATATCATGTTACACTACCTCTATGAAACATGGGGTTCTTCGTCCACATTCGCAGCAACCGAGGCCAATGACCATGGAGCTCCACTGAAAGATGAATCCCTAGTCATGCTAGTTCTGGGTACATTTTATTGATAAAAACATAAATGTTAAGTAGAAGTCTCATTATTTGAACCGTGACCACATGGCCAAGCAGTGTGTGCTGCAACAGGTAAACTGTTGCATCCTCACTCCACTTCAGCTATGTCAGTGGCTGTGTACAAAGTCTACAAGGAGTTCAGAAAATTTTTCAAGCAGGCTCATAGAGCTATAAACTTCACATTCTCTGCATGAAGAAAAGTTTACACCGTCCTGGGTGCAGATATTTTGAATCCGTGTGTGTGCTCATAGAACATTTAAATTCAGACAGAATGAGTATCAAATAATGTGTTTGTATTTACAACACGCAAGTACAACATACGTGAATGTCAGCGCATCTTTTGAATAAGACGCACACATGCAGAGCAATAGCACATGTTTATTTACACCCAAAGCAGATTATTTTAAAACGACATTTCCCCAACATTCGAGCAAGGTTGTCCAATTTCATATTCATGTCTTTCGATGGCTTTCTTTCGATGAATAAGTTCAGCTAAATTAAACAAGTCGTTCCTTAATTCAGTCAGTGTTAAGTGAGTTGAGGGCTCTGGAGCAGCAGCTGTCATGCGCATTGGGTACCGAAAAGTTATAGCAAAATTAATGTGCAGCGCATACACGCACACATTTTTTGGCATAGAGCAAAATGAAATGCTCTTTTACTGATTGTGCGTTCAGGTTGTTTGCGTATCGGCTTTGTTGACGTATCCTTTTAGAATACAGACGCAGATATGCAAATTTGCTGTACAAAAGCCGTATAAACTTTTGAGTTTCCCATAGGTTTGTGCACTAACATGGATGCGCCCAGCAAGCATCACTTTGTACACAAGTCAGTGCTCTAGTTTTCATGGGGCAACGCGGACTACTGGGATTCCCGCAAAATGGCAGGAACCGTGCCGGTGAAAACAGTGACCATGGCGACGTACGCACGCACCAGCAAGTCCAAGGATCGGGTTACACAATCCTTTCTTTGATCAGTACATACGCATGCGCTCGCTGCAGTTGTTTTCATCGGCGCAGTGTGGTTGGTACCCACGATTTTGTGAAACTCCCGGATGTTCGCGCTGCTCTATACACAGCTCTCATGTGTAAGAGCAAGGCCTATAGACATGACAGAAACAACACTGGAGTTGTTTCTCATTTCCAGGTTCGAGTCTTTTCAGCAACTAGTGGAGGCAGGATGCGACATTCTTCCACAACTAAGCAGGCCAGCAGACTCTGTCAGTAATGTACAATTTGTCAACTGTGCCATCAGGCAATGCAATTTGCGGTTTTGAAAGACTGTAAAAAAATGGAATTTAGTTGGAAAGCAGGCATCGCTCAATATCGCTCATAAAGATCTCCGACGCACAGATCAGCCGATTGCATCCTACAAATACATCTCCAAGTCATCCCGGAAAGAGTTCCATAGGCCCTCAGGCTATACGGACATTAATTTTTCCTTAAAATGATCACGTCCTAATTCGAACAGGAGCAGTAATTCTAAAATGGCATTTTGCAGCCTAAGTTATGATTTAGGATGATGCGATAAGCTTTCAATATCACAAAAACTGCACAGTTGATTTTGCACAATGGTAGAAAGGCATTGTGGGAAGGAAAAAGGGGCAATGTTTGCTCTTTTTCCCTTCCCACAATGCCTTTTTACCATTGTGCAAAATCTCCCATGCAGCATTTGCGAAAAGTCTTATAGGCCTAGCCTATGATTATCATTAGCATATGAAGCAAGATACGATTCTAGTCTTATGAGACGGACAGGAACCCCCCCCCCCGCCTTGTGTCGGTCATTGTTTCACTGGAATCGGAGGAATTCGTTTCAGCCTAGGGAGGATGTGTTAGGTAACAAAAGTCGCCCTGTGCGTGCATGTACGAACGGCGACATCCTAGCCGACTACGATGTAGGAGAGGTGAGGTATTCTGCAAAAGTGGAATTTAGATAAGAAAATTCCGAAGACTTGCTCAGGAAACACTTAGATTTTTTCACACAAGTCCCACACTAGTACAGGTTTGTACCACAAAGAGCAGGGCCTCGGAACTCTCTCCGTAACGCCAAACCTTGTGTCTCTCTCTCCACACATGGACGAGCAGGGTCCTCCATGTCCCAGTCAAGGCCTACTCATGATGCTGTCCCGGCCAAATCCCTCCCAAACGCATGCTTGGGAATGTACGCCATGGTGTGTCATGCATTCATCATATGGGGACCCATCACATGCCCCCGTTCGTCCAGCCGGCGCGGTCTTGTCACCATGCCTTTGGAAGACGAAAACATTAATACCAAGAGAGGTCGCACTTCAAAATAACGAGCGCAAACGTTACGCGTTAAACCCAAAGCTGCCAGGTGAGCCTCGATCTGATAAATATGGAAGAGCTGCCTAGCACCGTGATCAGAATATCGACAAGAATATAATTTCAATCGAGCTTTCGGTAGCTGAGTACCTTCTTCAGAGCAAGCAGATTCAGAAGAAGGTACTCAGTTTTTTATTACATATCATATATATATATATATATATATATATATATATATATATATATACAAATATATAAATTATAAATATATATATATAAAATATACATGTATATTTTTTATTTTATCACATATTTCAGAGCACTGTCTCGATCTGACAGCTTGCAGAAACTAGAACGCGTCAACGCAGCCTATTAAACACCGTCCGGTTGTCATTGTATAAGAGACTACGCAGCACGCGCAGAACCATCAAGCGCGAATCACTGAACTGGCATGTCGTAAAAGAGACCGAAGCTCCGCATGCCTAGTGTGCAAAGCAAAGATTGTATAGCGCCGCGCTATGTACAATCCTTGGTGCGATTGCGTGCTATGCACACCAATACATGAATGCCAGCGGTTTCTCCTTGGATTGGAGGGGGCCTGGGTGAGGGGAAGGGGCTTACATGCCCGCATTGTCTGAATTTCAGATACTAATAGCATTGAATGCAATTAACGTGTGCTCAGAATAAGCACAAAATCAAAACAATTGCCAACGACAAAAATGTAAAAGTTCTGTCTGTGCACAAATATCCAAGAAAGCCGGATTTTCCCCCTCAACTTCAAGACGCAAGGCCCTTTTCTCGCATTCGGACACTGAGTAACTTCACTCTGTGATTGCTTATCCCCGTCTTGTGCAGGCAAGGTTGATGGTGCTCCAAGTATGAGCATTTGGGCTATTTTATTGAGCCGTGGGACCCTATATTCTACCACTTTCTTCCTCTAGCAGGGTGTGCCTCTCTCCCCATAATTCCCTGCCACCTTAACTTTACCCGCAATGAAAGGTGTTTTTTTTCACGGATAAACGGGGAGGGGGTTATCGGAGGGTCTTACTTAAGGAGAGGCATTGTTCGAATAAATTCCAGGTTCTTCGACTATATTATTCTAAAACTGCTTTAGCATACAGGAGAGCATTAGGAGGGACTCTTCGTTATCTTCTACCAGAGGGGTAGGCCAAATCATGTACCCCTTTTTGGAAGAGTGCAACAAGGGTGTTTCAGTTTGCATGAAAAAGATGTACATGTGTAAATATCAACCCCCTGAATAAGTTTGTCACAAGCAAAACAGAATTCGAAGCCATTATTAAAATAATATCAAACACTGCTGCCCTGGATTTATCCCGAGGTGAAAAGCAGTCACTGTTCTAAGGATTGCGCAGATGTCCTCCGATAAAATCATCCTACCTCGGATGATCTTATCACCTGCTGGCCGCTCCGTAGTGATATTTCTTGGCAACTTTCTCGGACCAGTCCTATGATATCGCACCGAGGAATTTGCTCCCTCCTCACCCATTCGATACCCCCGGCCGCTGGGCATTGCTCTACTGCAGTTAAAAATAAATTCTCATTTCTTTTGACAGTCTTCTCGCGGTTTACTCAAGTTGCCCCTTTAATGAATAATTTCCAAGGGCCAGGGGGTTCTTATATTATCGAGAGCCAGATCCGCAAATGCATGTGGGGGCACGTAAAACTGCCAAAAATATCCAACAGGCGATCAGACCGTATCACTCCAATGACGGTTGCCCGTGCCGCACGCCTGGACACCTGGTTCAGCTGCTCGGTCCACGGACGCTTTATTGCCTTGTGTTCATTCACACAGCGCCTGTGGTCGCCCGTTTCTTCGCTTGCTTGCTCTGTAGTGATACATGTATTTAGAGGCAGGCTTTTATGTACTCCTGTCATAAATTATTATTTGGGAGGGAACAATGCAGCTTTGCAGACTTATCATGAATTCAAATGCCTGACCATGTGTCTTTATGAGGGAGGGAAGTGAGTGTGAAAAGCGCCCGATGCAAGTACGACGTGTTTTATGATTATTGTCATTACAATAATCGAGGCCGGCTGGTCACAAAGCTATTCTTCGTGTTTAGAATATTAATATTCTACAGCGGCTGGCTCGAAAGAGCTTCGTTTAGATTGTGCTGCGGTTGTCTACAGTACTTTAATAATGCTATGCCTTTTTTTCAAAGCGGCAAAGTTGAACTTTGATTTGTCGAATAGCCAGAATTACATGCTTTTGCTATGCAGTTCGGTTCCACCGCAAATTTCTGCACCCGGGACTTGCCCGATATACATGTATATATCGGGTGGATGTGCACGATGTGGACGAAAACAAACGAGACACGTGTTGCGCGTGTTTGGTTTTTTATCCACATTGCGGGGCCAATGTTTCCATCAGCTTTCTAACGAGTGCATTGTGGGTAGTGTAGCATATTATTCATTCACACGGTAATGGCGGCCGACACAGCGAGCGTGTGGACTGCTGTCATGTTGAATGTAATTTTTTGATTTCACGCCAGTTATCCGTACAGGGAGTTGTCAAATTCTGGTTTTTCAGTCTAGATATGTGTTTGCATCTTTGGGACAAGTCTGGTATCCGTTCAATGTTTTGTGGCAAAGTGAAGGGGTGAAATTTTGAACTGGCCATGGCTGGTGAGACAAGGCCGGGCACAGAGCGCTCAACGTCCGCGAAGCATCCGCATTCGATAGCCAGGGACGAACACGGCAAGCCTCATTCCCCGGCCGCAGTGTCTCGCTCACGGGCCGCTCGTATGCTGCCAAACTGCTACGTGTGCGGTGCACGTGGGGCTGACACCACCTTGAGAAGTCGGCCCCACGCCAGTGAGCCCTTCTTTCCTTTTCTTCAGTACCATGATGCTTCACCTGGAACCGTGTTTCGGCCCGACGGCACTGTGGACTGTTGTCAAGTGTGTCAGGCATTCCTGAAACAGCAATGGCTGGCTTACGAGAGCACCAACACGCCGATTGTTAAGCGCCTGTATTGGCTGAAGCGTAGTGACGGGATTGGAGGAGGTCATAGCAACAAACCGGACCCCCAGATGCAAGTAAGCCCGCAGGTACGCGAGGAGATGTACAAGCTGAACATTAGAGATTCACACTACTCTGACACTGCTGTTCCAACAGGGGTACCCCTTGGAAGTGATAATTCCAAACAAGACAATGGCTTTTCAGTCCCAGCAGAAACAGCTGACCACAAGCGAAGGATCTCATTTGACAGTGTGGATGTGGATATACCTGCTGTGACTGTCTGTTATGGTTGTGGAGCAACAACATCCAAGCAATCAACCCGTGTTGTGCACACTAGCCACTGGTCCAAATCAGAGGCTCCATACTTCCCCTGTATTCTCGGCCATCCAGCCCCATCTGGAGCCAAGCCAGTAGACAACCTTGGCCGTGTACTGATGTGTGAACTCTGCACTCTCTTCCTTCTCCGACAGTGGCACTCGTTTGAGAGGGACAGCGTGTCCCTCCATCAGCGGAAGTACCATCTCCGTTCAGAAACCGATCCTAACCAAGATTCAATGTCTGGGGCACCCAACCACATCGTGTGTTTTCTCTGTGGGAAGGCAGTCAATCTCTCAGACACACACCTCATACGTGCCAGGAGATACAACAGCAGTGAGCCCTACTACCCATTCTTGGACAAGCACTCTGCACCATTGGGCAGCGCGCCCCTGAGCAAGGAGGGCTTAGCTCAAGTATGTCTGCCTTGCAGTAAGGATCTCTATGAGCAGTGGAATGCCCATGAACTCACCCACACTCCCCATGATAAGCGTGTGTACCGCATACACAAAGCTAAAAAGCAGAGCCGCCCTCACACCAGTGCTGAACCGGGCTTGCACAAGCAAGCTGAGAAGAGGCACAAGGTGCATATCTGCTATCTGTGTGCTCAGACTGTGCCCATCGAGCATGTCAAAGCTGTTGACACGCTGGCACCAGACAAGAGCAATAGCCACATTATGTACTTTCCGTTTTTTACCAACATTAAAAAGCCTTCCCAGGCCAAGCCGATTGATGCAGATGGCCGTGCTTTGATATGCAGCAACTGCTACTTGGAGCTGGAGCAGCAGTGGAAGGTCTACCAGGCAGAGGGTATCCCCCACAGTGAGAGGAGATACGTGGGGAAGTACAAGCAAAGCTCACCCATCGACACCCACTCATTCACCAAGGGAGTGTGCTACCTGTGTGGAGCCCACTCTGACTCCAACGGGCTCTACAAGGTTCACTCATACCCTCGCAGAACCACCACCAATATTGATGAGGCCACGCCCTTCTTTCCTTTCCTGGCAAGTCGTAATCCCGCCCTCAGTGCGGCACCGATCGATGCTGATGGAACTGTTCTCAGCTGTACCTTCTGCTACTTCAACCTGATTGCCCAGTGGCAGGATTTTGAGGACTCCAAGGCATTCGCTGACAGCAACCGCTGGCTGCGGCACTATTTTGTGCACGAGTTTGCATGCTTCGTCTGTGGTCACCTGACTTCGCGGGACGATGTCCGCACCTTGAGTACCAAAGAGTATCCCAGTCTTCTTGGGATTGAACGGCCCCGTGGAGCCGTAGTGCTGGAAAATGGGAATATCATCTTCACCTGTAGCACCTGTGAACTCTCCCTGATCCGTCAGAGGAGAACTTATGAGCACATGCAGATTCCTGAAGAACAGAGATCCTACAAGGTGGGAACAGCAAGTAGCTCGAGAAGAGAGGTGGTAAGTCCTAGGTGCTAATGCTATGCCCCATTTCAAAGTGTTTCAATTATATTTTGATTTGAAATGTAACTGGTTTGTTTTACAGACTTGACACCGTGGACCTAAACAGCCAGGTTTGTGATTTAAGGTTAATACCAAATTCTGTATGTTGTCTGTGACTTATGCTTCATTGGCAGCACCAGAAGACAATTTTTTCATGGAAACTTATCAAGAGATGAGCAAAAGCCCTGCCCAAGTACCACATGATTTTTTTCCATGTTATTTTTAAATATTGTATTCAGTTGAAGTCAGTCAAATTATAAGAGGTGTGTCCAATTATTTGTTTCAGAAATTTCTAGCCCCCCCCCCCAAGATTGCAATATCTGAGAACAGAGATTGATACTATGGATGGTAGTGGGCTCAGGTTCCAGGCCTTAATTTGCCTTGATAAAATCCCTTTAAAAACAGTTCTTTCTATGGAACATTTTTCTTACTGATGTAGCCCCTCATAGCAAGTAATGGATTTACATTCATTTCCATTTCTGTATATCCCTGCGGTTCTTCTTTTGCCCATAAACCCTAGTCTGCTGTGCAGTTGAAGGGCCTTTTTTAAGAGGGTTGGTTTTGGCTTGTTTCTTGCATGTACGAACAGGTTTGCTGATTCATTTTACTATTAAATTACCCACTAATTGGGATGAATAAATGCACAGAGGACGGTTATAAATCCAGAGATTAACCTTAAAAAGAGTGAAGCAGTGTCGTTTTATAGGTCTTTTGACACTCAGGTCAGACTAACGTTTAAGTTAGTAAAGAAATCACGATTCGGTGAATATATTATTTCAGTTAAATTACCTGTGAGATTGGATGGGGTTTCCAATCTGTCATGTCAAATTACCCTAAATCATCCATTTTGTAACAACCTATATCAATAAGGTGCAGCCTTCACTTTAGTTGAAGCCTCCCTCCATGTGGTGTGGTTCATTACACATGTTCAGGGGCCACTCGCAATCTGGCTTTTTTAAACGACCCGCAATCGCATGCATTGTGGAGTTCCGAGTGGGCAGACCAGACGTAGACACATTCATCAGAAAGGGGTGCAGTGACAATCAGCACCCTCCCAGCTGGTGTGTTGGGTAATTAGTATTCTTGTAGACATTAAAGGGGCAGTGTTGGATGCATTAAAGGTGCTTGAAACTCTTCAAGGATTCTCTTAATATTGTTTATATGAAATAAAAAATCTTGCATATACATGAGAAAAAAGCAAGCCTGGTTGGAGACAATTTGGCTCATCAGGCCGGTGTTTATCTTTGGTTTCCTTGGTATGACTGAAAATATTTCTATTCCCCTGGATGGGATGCCAGTCCATCGTAGATTGCTTCCCCAGCTAATGCTGGTAGGCAATTATACTCCTGGCTGGAGAGAGCAGGGGTGAAGTGGCTTGCCAAGGGCCACAACATATTGCCCGCAGCTGGATTCGAACCTCCAACCCTATGATTGTAAGCCACAGACCCTGACCACTTGGCCACAAGCCCCCCCTTCACATAAAGAAGTATCACTAAAAAGGGGGGGTGGGGAGAGGCAACCATACAACCGGTGTTTGGAGATAATTTAGCTTTCTTCCTCTATACTTGCATCAGAAAATTTCTTTTCTCTTTTTTACCCCATGTTAAGGTAACAAATTGAGGAGAAAAAGAACTAACCAAGGGGCTCTTTTTGTCATGGTTAACATTGGGGGATCTGTCATGAGTGAAACTCCCTGTTTATTGTAATTAAATCCACAACACAAAGCCAGTACTTCACTTTAACACTTTTGTAAGGAGTGCTGTTCTTGCCGACTCATCACAAATCTTCAGTACTCAATGGTTATAGGTGTACAAGGCTACTTTGACTCAGAAAAAATATTTTTTATGTTTTAAATTAAACGTTGTATAAGAGAAACCTAGTTTGGAATTATCAAATGGGAAAGCGGTTTTGCTCCTGGTAATAATATGCAGAGTGACTAAATCCTGCCATTTTTAGTGGCGATGAGAGTGAAATCCTTATCTAATTGGAAGAAATACATGTAAGCATTTCATTTTCTAGTGTTGTCTACCTGCCTTGCTTGGATATTAGGAAAGCCACGGATGCTCTGCCAGACGTCAAGCTATGAAGGCCATAGAAACATTCGTTTTATGACATCGATTCAATGTTGAGTACCTGCGCAGCAAGTTTACTGTGCCGCAGCAAGTTTACTGTGCCGCAGCAAGTTTACTGTGCCGCAGCAAGTTTACTGTGCCGCTCAGTGGCCAGGAAAACCCCCTGTGGGGGGAAATGTGGATGCATACCAGACACTCAGCAGAGGTGCACTCCCCCCTGAACAGATACATGTAGGTGGGACTTATTGAATTATGAAACAGGGTTTGGGAGGGCAACTCTTGATGTAGCACTAACAGGGTGTGCTACCTTACCAGGAATGAACGCATAGAGCCAAAGTGACTTTATATAAAGAGGGTTAGCAAATACATGTACTTGGTTACGTAATCGACACAGTTGGAGCGTTGTGCCAAAAACGTCAAAAAAACAACAAAAAGAAATTCCAATCGGTATGGAAAGCCTTGAAGAAACAGACATACAAGTTACATTCACATTTACCATGCTGCACAAAATTTGTTTATTTGCATCAGTGATTTTTACAAATATTTTTGTTTGAATAGCAAATTAATAAAAACTATTCAGAATGTTAATCAAATTTCAATCCAAGCAGTCACTGTGTAATTAATAGTACATTTTTGAAAGTACTGTATTAAAGGGACCACTCAAAATTTTGAATTTTGATTTTTTTCAAAATGGCGGATGGGTCAAGGTAAATTATTGAAAATTGAAATTCACTCTTCATTAAAAAAGGAAGAAATCGTTTTTTTTTTTACTTGTATGAACTATACGCACCATGCCAGTGTTCCATATGTCTTCCATATATAATTTTTCAACTTCGATCCAAGTTACAGATAGAATGACCTGTTAACGTCTATCATGTACGGTGTGAAATTCCACAGGTGAAGGATGTTCTTCAGTAGACTTCTTCACTGCATTTGAATCTGTTGTCTAGAGCTAGGTCTAGGTCTCCACTCCTTTTGAAATATGTTTTTACTTCTCGGGTTGCAATATTTTTACTTTTTTAATCATTTTTTTTTCTGTGGAGAAACGCAGACAGTAGCCTTTGACAATAAGGAAGATGACAGGCTATTGAAGCCCTTATTTTGAGCATATCTAAGCAATGCTGAAAACCTATGTACATGTAATCACATAAAACCAATGCAAACATTGGTCCAACTGCATTGTACAGCATACATGGCATAATCTGACGGCAAACTCGTGTCGTGTCATCTAAAACTGTACAAATTTTTTCATAAATGTAGGTTTTCCTGGCAATTTCGAAAAAATGCATAAATGAATTAGTAATGGCAGCATTCGTTTTCAAAGAATAAGTTACATCTTAGAAGTGTTTAGTTGAATGGCTAAATGTTTGAATATTCTTGACTGTAATATACCATTCATGTTGTCTTTAAAAACATACCGACTGTTATACGAATCCTATACAAACACCGACCCTGAGGTAACCTTTCCTTCTCGTGCTATGTTTTTGATACAGTCAAAGTTCACACATGGCCTTGTTGCAGTGGCTGAACGGGAAGATACAGAAAAATCATAGATTTAATTGGTGTACAGTTTGATAACAAACACACTATAATTCTTCATGAGTAACACTACATCCATTATCAAAGTGGTGATGATTTCTGTAACCCTGTATATTCCTAATCAAATTGAACACAAATTTGTGAATTTGAAGTATAGCAATGAAAATGAATACTCAATACCGATGGTTTATGGTAAAAGACAGGTTTTCAATGCATGAGATTGCACATTGGTTACAATTAGCAACAAATACGTCAAATCAAAATCCTAATCACTTTTGTAACCTCCTAAATGAACCGTAATACACACTCACTCATTTGAAGGATGCAAAACGAAGTCGAATGCTCGTATTGCGAAAATTAAACCAGGTTTTAAGTCGTTTTCAAAATCCACGCCAAATTGAATTTTTATTTTACGAATGAAACAGTGCATTTTCCGAAATTGGCCGGGAAAACCTACATTATGGTGTAAATGAAGGTGCAGGGAGTCAAATATAAAATGGCCGTCATACGTGGTACTTTACAAGCTCGGTAGGCTTTCACTCAAGCATGAAACAACTTGCATTGTGCAAGCTGTGTGATGGAAGCACACGAGAGGCGTGCACAATTAACTGGTTCTTACTATAGAGAATGGCCCAGAGCCAATGACCCCCCCTTGACAAAATGACACGTTCCAAATTTCTACAACCTGAAAACATGAAACAAAAACATCAGAAGTATTTTTGCGAGTTAATCAACAAAATCTGATTGCTCAGATTTTGATTTTTTAATTTCATATACATGTATTTATACGTTGACTCTCAGTGCACGTACATGTACATGTTTTTTCAGGGTTTAGCGAAGCCTGATTTTCTGTTGGACCCTCAGCGGGCTCATGGAGTGGGTCCATGAAGGCAACCAATTTAAGCTGATGCGCAGCTGCGTAATAAATGAATACCAAAAAATCAGCAGACGTTAGTACTTTACACGTTTTTATCTGGGACGTGATACCGGTATTTGGACTTGAAAGTGCTGTAAAAAGGAGAGCACTGTAACGAAAAATAAATTCACACAGTCAATGTGAGAACAGCCACGGATGCAAAAGAGCCAGATGAACATTATGCAGAGAGCGCTATAACGAGAATAATTTGTTGGTGAATGTTTTTTGTACTGAATGTACAAAAAACAATTTTTCAATCGAAATTGGGGTGGGTGTAGTGCTGAGTCAATTTAAATAATTCACTTTTCGAATATTCGACCAGCAATTCGATGAAATGTCTGAATATTCAGTCGTACCAACCGGTTTGTTGATAAACAAACCAACATTTCTATTCCTTTTAAATTGTTCAATGAATAATTTACTTTTTGAATCATTGAAAGATTCCTGTCACTTTTCTTTTAAATCTGCTTGATACCAGCCTTCATAGTGCCATTTTTCTCTAAAACCAAAGAAAATGTTCCCTTTTCATGAATTTCGCATTCGAATATTCAAATTTGGAACATAAGATTTGAATATTCGATTATCAAATATTCGGTTATTTGGATATTTGGCACATCCCTAGATGGGTGTGTGGGTGGTTCAAAACAAGTTGGAAAAAAAATTGAGATTTAAATACATTGAAAATTTTGAATGACCCCTAAGTATATCCATACACTAGTGCACTTAGCAATCAACTGTATTTTGAAAGCTGACTTGCTTTTAATTTCACTACAATCACAGAACTGCATTTTAGCATACAAAACAGCAGTTATTAATGCACGTGACAACAATCAATAAGATTGTTTGAGATGAATTTACTGGCCAGTAATGTCATCTGATTAACGTGACCTCTATCAGCCCACTTCCTTGTTATGGGAGAGACGATCTTACCAGTGGTCATTCTGCATAGATAATATTTGTGTCATCTTGGGGGGGGGCTAGGGGTGGAGAGGAAGAGTACTGGTAGGGCAGGGGGGGTCAGGACCTTGTGCAAGATCCAGTAGTGGGATGTACATGTAGTCCCTCTGCCTGCTGACAAGGCTTTTCCCCTCCCCCAGCCCCATTGCCCACATCCCTCAGGGATTTATTCAGTCAGTGGTTAGGCTGACTGTTGTACCTAGGAATTGCATGTACATGTACAGTACTAGCAGATGCACAGCCACGTAACTGCTGTTGATATGCATGTCATAATTACATTTAGAGAGTGAATTTATCACTACTGCACAGTAGTTGCATGAGTACCATAGAAACTTACACATATGCAGGTAGCCATATAATTTGTTATAATTCTATCATGTTAAACTGAGGCTCGAGTCTATTTTTATTTGACTTTATTGTGTTTATGTAAATGGAGGATTAAGTCTTTCACCTGGAATGTACATAAATGTAACAGGCAAGCATGTCTTACCAGCAGACCTACATGTACATGTATGCATAACAGGGTATGTGTACATGTATACTAATGAACCAATACTGCTGTGGGCAAGTGAGCAGGAGGAATTGGGAGCTGATTGAGGTTAACAGATGCATTGTGCATTCCATCAGGATTAGTACAAATAACCTTGGAATAACAGGCACAGGTGGGTGTATGGGGAAAAGGGGCTAAGTTTATGGGGCAGGGAAGGGGATGGGGTCGAAGGACAAATAATTCTAGAGTTACGGGAACTAAAAGCATTGTTAATTTGTTTTTTGGTGTTATTTGCCGAGGCAGCACTGAACAGCATTTCCACGATCAACAGATCATTCACAGGAACTGTTTGTTTATCGTTAGGAGTCTAAATTGGCACTAACTGTAAAAAAGGGGAGAACCTTAACAGCACCTGACATTGGAATTTTTGCCTTTTTTTCTTGCGAAGAGCAAGTTCAATCTGGTGACTGTAAATGTATATAATATTGGTGGTAAAATAAAGGCTTTACATTTGAAGAAATGTGTAGTACATGTAATCGGGAAAACAGCAACAATTTTTAATCAAACCCTTGACAATGGCAGTAGAAGAATTCTTCCCCAAACCACTTTTGTACATGTACATGTACCTTGATGCTTCAGTAGTTTACTACTACAGGAGACAAAGAGCTCTAACTGGCATCATACATGTAGGTGCACACAGAACCTGAACTCTGCCCGAACACACTGTAGATTTATGTCCAAGAATCCAGTGTGTGCCCCCCCCCACTGACCTGGGGGGGGAGATCTTTCGACATCAGATGATGAATATTTCTCAGATACGAAAACAAAAATGTGAAGAGGGGTATTTGTATATGTACAGTGTACATGCCTGAAGAGGGGTTATTCGTACATACATGTATCTACGTTCCTGGGCTTGGAAGGGATCCAATCTTAAGTGTGACCTTATTGCTAAATTCCATCACACCTTCAACAGGCCCAGAAAGTGGAAATTTATAGGTGAAATGCTAGTGATCAATCCGTCTTCAAAGGTACCCTAGGGACCTTGAATCATGTTTGAATACCACCCACAGGTTTCCAAGCTGAGGCCAGCTGGGAAAAGATTCTCTTTCTCTTTTCTCTTTCTGTTTTCTTTTTTTCTATAAATGAAGTTAAACACACAATTATTGCAATTTTTGTTTCTGAAAATCTCCCAGTTACAAGGTAAAGGAAAAAAGGAAATATTGGTGATTCAAAACACAGTTTATACAATGCCCACTTTAGCAGATTCTGGAAATGACCTTATCCTTCTGTAATTTTTTTTTCTGAAATGGCATGTTTTTGCTGTTTAGAGTGTGATCCAAAACTAGTTCACATTTGGAGAAAAAAATTAAAATCCGTCCATCAATCTTAAAAATTGTCTCGTCACTGAGAAAGGATTATATATCTCTAATTTAAAAAGAATTTGTAGAAAATCCCCACTTATTAATACATATCTTGCCTTCAAAATCACACTCAATTCAACCTAGGTCTTTGCTTTCCAGAGAATGAAACCGATTGCATTCCTTGTCAGTTTGAACATCAGTGTTTTGATTTATTTTGACGAAAGTTTCTAATGTTTGGAAGTTTCAATATAAAAATGAGAATCTGTGAGCGTAGGTGATGGTACCCAATTTTATTGATATCTGCCCCTCACACCCTAAAATATGCTTTTACAAAAAACATAAGATAGATAATATGGGATGTACATGTGGCCAACTTCCAGAAAAGTGAGGGCAAAATACACATGTACGTGTACGTTGTAGGCATAAGTTTCATTGAGAATAAATAGTCCAGAAATCTTTGGCAGAGCAGCTAAATGTATTGATGTCCGTCCCTCACGTGAGGGATGGATTTGGATGGTACTCTTCATTACTGGTTTTATCATACATGTAATAGAAGTCTGACCTTTTTTGTGACCAACTACATGTACATTAATTTGGAGCAAAACAGGTGTGTTTACAAAGCTGATTCACTTGTATGAAAATGGCTAAGCTGTAAGAAAACTGTTGAAAGGTTGCGTGTATATTTTGATGAAAGACTTTTTTGATAAGATACGGTGTGTTTTGTACTAAACTAGTGGGATAACTTGGGAAGACAAATGCTAGAATGTTCCTCTGATTTGTCCTGGTCATGGAAATGAATCCAGCTGCAGAAAGGGCATCAGTTTCATCATCAACAAGAAACCAAAAGTGAGACATCTAAACAAACAGATTTGGCGTTGACATACACTGTATGTGTAAATTATCCCTTACCTCAAACTCATATCCTGTCTCATTCACAGCTTGTGCAAGTGTCCTGAAGTATTTCCAGGTGTCTTAGAATAACTTAAATTTTGGTGAAAAAACTTCTGCTTGCATCTTTGAAAACATGGACTAGTACATTATATGTCTGGCTTATTACACAATTTAGTGAGGAATTGTTACAATTTGTCAAAACGGCATCAGGTTCACTTCTAAAGGAAATAACAACCCATTCGAAACTGAATTGATAGTGTGTTGGTCTTTGGCCAGTAAAGGTCCTCAGGCTGACTCTTTATGAACTCTTATGACAAATGTTCCTGTTATTGTAAACATATCTACCCAGTACAATGACAGTAACAGTGTTTATGACCTTCAAAAGAATCTCACCTCCATAAAAGTATTGAAGGTTAAATGCTACACAGATTTCCTGTTTAGGTCTACAGGTGCCAGTATGACATGCAGTGTCCAGTTACATTTCGGATTTTTAACATTTTTTCGTTGTTTATTTTTCCTGTATAAAAAAGCATTTTTCATTGTGTGGATGAAAAATGGCATTCTTTTATTTTACTTGTGCGTGGAATGTGGAAGGGAAATGTTGTGCTTCCGCTTTGAAAGCAAGACATGGGTATTGATTCTTGATGATGTTGTTTCTTTATTCTTCTTGATTTTGAAAAGGCCTGTTCAAAAAAGCAAACAGAAAGTGAAAAAGCCTGTTCAAATGTCAACAAGTTAGGTGTGGTGTCCCAAAGCATTGTGTAATAAAAGTCATTGTTTCATGTTGTACAAAGTCGATATTATCAAGATGGATTTGGCAACAGCTTGTGTAAGTACATGTATATAAAAGCTGCTGTGTCAGAAACAAGTTTTACATGTGAAGCCCTCCATGCTTTCATTTTAAACCTTAAGCACACCCTTTACATGCACAGGCTGTGCGTCTGTGTAGCTTGAATGTTTCTGAATAAATCCCTTCAGTTCCATTGCAGTAAACAGTGTGGAATATACATAGTTACATACATGCTAGAAATTGCTCAGCCTCTTACATAGAAGTAGAGACCAGGAAATTACAATACTGTAGTCTCTGTGCAATTATTTTAGTGATATATCCAGGTTGTAAATAATATATATCCTTCCTGCATTTGGAAAGACTCCAGCCAAGTTCATACATGTACTGAAATATTGAGGGAAGAAAACCTTAATTTCCTTTGGCATCATCATTAATTGCAAGTTACATTTATTTCCTCTTTAAGGTAGACTAAATCACCAGAAAGTTAAAAGAAAATAATCAGAAAATCAAGTCGAGAAGTCCTACATGTACATTGTAACTTTCCCAAACACAATAAAATACAAAACAGAAATTTCTTAACCATGAAACAAAAACAACAAGAGTTCTAAAGGCCTCTGGTGTTCATTCAAAAGTTTATGTACTACCTGTAACTGTGTAATGTAAAGTTAGGGCAAACACGGTGGGACATTAACAGGAGATGAGTTACATTGGACAAAATAGTATACAAATAAATTTTTTTTCACTTGCCCCATCGGGGCAGGCCTTGTCATAAATTTGCTTGCCCGAAGTGGATCAACATTCGCCCCAGATTTCTCGAAATCCACGATTATTATGGTTATTTAACTTAGGCCTACTGCAAGCAGTCTTTTATTTGGCCAAAAAAACTGTTGTGCTTCTGATTACACAATCGGGCGTTAGGTCAGAAATGGTTGTTTTTTTTGGGGGGGGGGGCAATTTTTTGTGTTGATTGCATAAACGGGAACGACAGCTCCCAAAATTATCTCAAAAACGATGAACACCTGTGTTAATCTATGTAAAAATTTCAACAGTTGACAGTTCACCAGAATTATGGATATTTAACACAGTTCTACTCAGGCAATCATGACGGCAAACTGGCCAACAATGTCCGAGTATTGTGTGGTAAGCGTGCATGATGCATCCAAACTAGCACGCGATAAACCTTGTGCCGCGGCAGGAATTTCTTGAAACACACTCACTTCAAGTATGAGCAAAACAACCTCAAATTAAACTCATGAACACAGAAAATACACACATACCGTAACTAAGAGACCAAGTTCTGTTAATTAACTTGCAGAAAACCTCTTGCGACATCAATGGTTATTTTGACCTGCAGCTTTAGGGTTGCATGCGATATGCGCGTATGGCTGATGTAGTGTAATTGACCAGAATGTACATTACATGTACATGTATAGACTGCCTCTTGTTGTTACATTTCCATCACGCGTTCTGTCGCTTGTGCGCGGTGTGGCGGAAACCAAGGCAGCTTCGTTTAATGCACTGAGCTTTGCGCACGTGTTTTCACCACTGCGACAGTTGCGAAAGTTGGAAATTAAAAAGTGACGTTTCGGTGACAAACAAGTGGTAAGGTTTGTCTAAATTTGCAAAATAATCGCCAATTTTTCTCGCCAGGTCAATGGAATAACAGCCAAAATTATAATTATTCGCCAATTGGCGAGAATGGTGAATGGCAGCTGGAACCCTGCGCATATCACTGTTAAGTTCGGATGGTCAGTGGTTAAAGGAAAGTGTGCCTGTGCATATTTTCACATAACTGCCCATGAAATCTTTGTCCCAAAATAGTGAAACGTCCTAAAATGATCATTGCAACAATACAAAATAAATGCTTAAATCCTTTTGATTTTAAGGAAACTGCCCAAATGAAGAGATGTCTCCCTCTGATTCAAAGGATCGTAATTCTTTATGGGTGAAATTGTGAAGCTTTTGTGTGTACATGTGTATTTTTTTTCCTTTTAATTGAACTGGTTAGTAAACGTAATGCCAACATATGTCACCTGTCCATCATTAATGTCAAAGGCGACGAGTGGTGCTTGTCATGCTAGAGACATTTTTTGCTGCTACACCAGGAAGTGATTTTGGCATTGTGGATAGAATGACAGAAACCCCCCATAGGGAGAACATCTCTGTAAGCCTGGTTACAGGTGCAGGTACAAAAAATACAAAGGATGTGGGCTTGCAGTTTTGTATGCTGCTGTGATTAATGCTAGTTATTTACTTGTGTGGGTTTTCCCATGGTCAAATCCACAGAAGGTCCTCTGCAACTGTGTCTCTAAGTAGCCTTGTTAATTCAAAGTCGTAAAGTCTGATCTGATTGAATGTTTCTTCTACTAGGATCCTGTCAGCATGAACCAGTACCAAGGGTACGAGGGCAAATCAAAACCTAAATTTTTTGGGGGGGCGTGAAAATGTTTACATTTTTTTATGTAGTCTTGTTGTTTGTAAAGTTTGGGGTTTGTTGTTTGCAAGGAGGGAAGTGAAATAGTCCAAAAAGTCAATTTTTCTCTTTATGAAAAAAAAAACAAAAAAACCAAAGCCTTTTGGGGTGAACAGTGGTCATCTCCCCCCCTCCTGGCACCCCTGGATCTGCCAACACATGGATATGGAAAGTACCAATGCATATTTGGCCCTCATGCCAAGCACAAGGCTGTGCAGTGCACCACACCCCAACCTCCTGAATTCCCCACCAAGGATAATACATGGCACAGTCTGGCCCCTGTGGAATGAGTGGAATAACCAAATTCATGTTCAGTTTTAATTAGTCAGGCTTAAAGACAATTTATGCATGGCATAGTTGTGTGCCTTGAAGAATATTGATTGCACACACAGCTGTGGAATATGTAGCTTAGTTTCATAAGGATCTCAGCAATGTTGCTCACACAATGAGTCAGTAGTACATACATGTATGTACTTGTACATGTACAGTACATGTATGTGTATATTATTACATAGTGTACCATACCCGGTACATTCATCTTGAAACTTCTAATGCTTTGGCAGAAATCATGCAGGCCAGAAAGTCTGACAAGCTTTATGTCTCATTGAATCTGTTGTTACAGCCAGTAGAGTTTCCCTTTCCCTTCCCCTGGCATTGTATTGTTCAATAAATTAATTTTCATCTGTACCCATGTACACTGTACATTGTAGAGTAAGGATGCAAATTTGCAACCCACATGTTCTTCATTATGATGTATTGTGATGGGGGGGTGTGCTATCCATGTGGTTAGTACATTCTTGATGGTTGGAGCAGGGTTGAAGGGAACCCCCTGGATGGGCCTTCATTACCACATAAATAAGACCCTGTATTATATTACAGGCTAGGTGGTAGTTGCTGGTAATTACTGCATCAAGTTACAAGGAACTGCATCATGGTCATGCCCCACCCCAGATAGTCCATACACACTGCCCATAATATTCCCACATCACATGCACAGCATATGCTTTCCTTCCTATTAAGAGCACATATATACGAGTAGGTTGGGACCTATTCTACCTTTAGATTGTGGTACAGTTTAATTCAATGAGCGGGCCATCTTTCCAACGGCTACATGTGTCCAGATCAGCTCCATCACTGGAAAGTGCACTATTGATCATCACTATCAGTGCTTTTTGTTGGTGTCACAATTTAAGCATCCATGCATTAGGAAAAGCCGTAAACTGTGTTGCGTGTTACTCTTGAATTATCTTGGTGCCATTTGGCCCATCGGCAATGCTCATGTGAACATGTTACATGTAGGCCCTACGTATCAATATCTTGTTAAATGAATGCATTGTGCATGCAGTGGTACGTGTACATTGCATACATTTAAGGTGTTTTCACATCAAAGCGTGACCATTTTTCACTGCATTGTTTTGTGCCGGTCTGTGGTATCTTTCCTCCAAGCAACAGATGAACATGTTGTATTCCGCTTGTCCCATGTTCCAGAGTCATTTTCAAGCATTTAATCTCAGTCTGTCAGAATGAAATAATATTCCACAGGTTGGCCTCACATCAGACATCAGATGGGCGGTCTACTGCAGAAAATATTGGTAGAGCAGAAATAAACCAGAGGGACACGTGGGGGTGTGACTAAATTGGTGAAACCTGAATCCGAACCTAGAAGCATGGTTATGGTTTCAAAAAGTCTGGTGAAATATAAGGGCGACAGTTGTATCTTGCACTCAGTCAGTGGAAAGGAGAGGAGGGGGTTGAGTGTATGCAAGCATACACTGTAATTGGAAACTTGATCCATCATTTTATGAACCTTGGGAAAAATATGAAAGCAAAGTTAAAGGTTGAATGATTCAAGTAATGTGCAAAGTGATTACTGTACTCATCTGAGCCCTGAACTGGACCAGAGAGGGCTCAGTTTCCCCAGTAATGCAGGCTCTTTTGGTAGGAACTGCGCTTGGCTGGTTCACAGTCGAGTATGAAATGCACAAGTTATGGTCGCATCGCTACCAACAAATGAGCACTCTAGACCAACATGGCTCTTTTCAACCAATGAATTTTGAAAGAGTGCTTCTGCTCAAGGTGGATAGTCAATACCGTACAGTATGTGCATCGCATATCGTGTTTAGTGCAGTGTATTTTTGATGTCAGTGTAATGCTGAACGACCGCTTGTAAATTCTGGCTCACACTCTGGCCGATGTCTGTATGTAAGGATCATAGCAAACAGTTCACATCTCTCCCTCTCCCGTCTGCTCCTGACAAGGCATCACAATCCTGTGAAGTCACTCACCAGCTGCATACGCCGCCCTCAATACAATGACAGTAGTTTTTTTTGTCTCTGTAGCAAAATCAATAGCCTGGCACTGGGCAGGTCAACGGAGGTCAACACGGCAGATGTCAAATGTTCTGGATTATGACAGAAATTTCCCTGCTGTCGCTGGAATCTCCCCCTTGCGTGATTGTCTTTGATTGATTTTTTGACAAAATCATCTCAGAGACATTTTTTCCCCTTGCTTGACATGTTTTTTTATTGCTTGAGACACACACCCTCAATTTACATACAGGGATATGTCATGTAAGGCCTGCAGATATTCAAAGGCCCAATTTAATTTTCGGCACGATTAAAGTTGTGCTGTTGTTCTGAAGTTATATATTTAAATAAGTTCTCTTCTCAGAAATGTAGCCTTGTAAAACATTTGTGAGAGTATAGGAAACAGTGTGTGTTTAGGTTGTAACTGAGAATTCACGTCGTATGTTGCATCTTTTATGCATCAGAATCTAATGAGACAGACACACTGGCCACGGTGCAGCTGTGCTTCGCTCTGTCACATTTCAGACCGGCCCGACACTTGTTCATCTCTCCATCCAGTGCCTTCGTAGGTTTATGTCAAGGAGGGAGGGAGAGAACAGTGCAATCATTTCAAATCATTCAGATGAAGGATTCATTAACTCAGAGACCGAGCTTGACTGAGCAAACTCACACAGCTCTGGGCCTAATTTCATGGCTGTTGTGAAGTGACCATAATTCAGTACTTATGAACAGCTGCAGTCGGGGCTTACAACACGAGCATAATAGAAATCCTGCATTGACGGAATAAGCATAGAGTCCCAGATTACAGGACTAAGGCAGATGTGTTGGAATTCTTTTTTAACTGTGTTGGTTAGTTAAGATTTCTCCCTCACAGAGCTGGGAAATGGGGCCCTGAATTTGTGCTTGTCGCCTTGGAACAGATGTGTGTCTCACTTTGTGTCTCATTCCCTCCGCATCAGTTCACGATCCCCTCCCCAGACCCCTTCCCTATGGGTACTTTTCCTTTGGTTGGTCAGTCCCAGGGTTCTGCAGCTTGAATGTGAAATTTCCTCTCTTGTGACCCAGTTTCATAGCTTCCCTTGATGTACATGATGTTTGACACGATCAATGGATTGGTGCTCTCACACAGTCTTACTATGTTATCAGCTGATCCAGGCCTAAACAATATTTCTTGCTTTGTCTCCTCCTCCAAACAGTCTTCCATTGCTGTGACTGAGAAAGAAAAGGCGATCAACTGATGGTGGGGAATTGACATGTTTTGTCCAGGATTGACCAGTAGTGCACTGAGTGCTGCGTGATCATTTCAAATGTGGTAGATCTTACAAAGTCCGACTTCAAGCTCCAGAAATATTTTCTGTCTGGTCAGGAAATGTGCATAGTCTTTGATCCGGTACTTGTACGTGTCAGCCCTGTTGTGCTGATGTGACAGGAATGACATTACCATATTGCTGGATCTTTCATGCTCAATTTAGCTCAGGCACTGAGGCTTGCGGTATTTATTGTGTAAAAATGTGAATAATTGATCATACCGGTAGGTTCAGTTTTTCAATTGTTATTTTTCAGTTCAGTTTTTTAAAATCACATAGTTAAAATGTAAGATTCCTTTCATAAGATGGATAGTATTAAAGGCCATGAGTCTCAAAAATATAAAGCCAAAAAACCTTAAATTTCACGTGCTGAGCTATTTCAGGAGGAAGTTGGACGGAGAAAAGAATTGATGCATTTTCTTCAGAAATATCAGATTTCCCCCTCCAAAACAATATTGGGCTTTATAAATTGAAACCGCAGGT
The DNA here is from genome assembly GCF_001949145.1 of Acanthaster planci. The sequence goes on along the minus strand of NW_019091376.1, from coordinate 2,230,337 downwards.
AAAAAGGAACCGATAAATCATTTTACATGATATTTAGAACAGATGTGCCTGCAGTCAGGCACAAATTGTTTCAACTTGAAAAGTATGGTAACCTACATGTACGTAGCTCAGGCCCAAATGAGGAGTAGAATACATGTATATGTAATAGCTAACGGCTGTACAGTATAGATGCGTGACTTGTACCGGCTCTGACATTGTAACTTTCATAATTTGACATCTGCTTGCAGATGCCACAGACAGACCTGCAAAATATCAGCAATTCTATTCATTGCCATAATTGAAACAGAGTTTTGTGTAAATGTACATGTACACATAACCCATGCAACTGTCTGGGTCACCCACGTCCAACCAAATCCCAATTCGTTCCTATGAGTCCCTCCAAAGAAAGATCTGCCAGTGTGCCTCTTGAGTCTTGGCCTCAGATATACATGTAATTTTAATCTCATTCATCATGCCAGCGCTGCTGTAGACAAAAAATCCATCTTGTAAATTGTGGTTGTGGGCCCCTCTCCTCAAACGTTGTGAAGGGGCTCTCTGACTGCCCCCAAGACCATGTCCCAGCTGTGTAAACAGTGCCCCAACTGAGAGTCAGTAGTGGTTTGATTAGGTCTCTCACTGTATTGTACCATTGTACATGCATGTACATGTACATGTAGGCCTACAGTATGTGTAGCCATGCACTGGTGTATTGTCCTGAGCTATACCAAGCTATACCATTCCCAGACAACCAGATATCATGTTCTGTTACAAATTTGCATCCTCGAGCCAAGCTTGGAATGATGTTGAAACAAGCACCTTGATTTCTGTGTGTTCCTCACATTATTTACATGTATGTATATGTACATGAAGACTTGTGGTGTTACCCTACATGTCGAAGAGTAAATACGGCTTTTGTGTAGGCCAAGCTCATGCTGTTCAACAAGTACCAGTACATGCACATGTATGATATTTTACATACATTTGTAAGGTAATGTAAATTAATATGGAGTGGTTATATTGCATACATACATACCGTACACTAGCCTACCTAAACACACATGTATATACGTAATCACCCTTACGTATGTAGGCCTATACTTGTGGGGTATTTCCTTTGTTCTCGTGTACAAAACTGAGTCCCACACAACATGGAAAAAATTTCAAATCACTACCATTTCAACCAAATTCAGTTTTCTAGGTTGAAATTTTGACCGTACATGTATGTCCCTTATATAAAACACCTCAATTTGCGACGGATGAATGGCACTTGAAATTTCCTACTTTTTGAGTAAATTTGAAATACCGGTTTCTATTCGTGAAATTTTCCTGAGGTACCAGTATCACTTTAGTACCCCACAAGGATCAAAACTGGCCTTGTGGGGTACCTTCCATTGTTCCGGTACCCCACAAGGCACCATGTACAAGCGCACACATGTGTATTTGCCTGCAACTGGGGACCGGCTATTGTTCCTCTTTTGTTTATACTCTAACTTTTTCAGAAGACCACCCATATGTTTTGTACCAATTGTCAATCGGGGACCCTCTGTCAATTGGGGACCTTATTGTCCTCTATTGTTCAGGGTGCCCAATTAAATGCAGAAACCTCAGAGTTAAACCTCAGTTTCACTGATCCGCCATTGCCCTGAATCAGTGAAACACCAATCTGAATAAAACGCGTGTTGCACGAGGAGGTACTTGATCAGTACATCCAGTAGTACATGTACATGTACGTGTACTATTGACTAGTTTGAAATTTCTTGACTTGTATGAAATTATTTACAAATTGACTTATGTACATGTACATTTAGCACGTGTAGGGCCTACATGGTAAATGTGCACAAAGGGTGTACATGTACACATGAAAGTGCTCCATAACTATTGTGTATTCAAGGCACATGATGACTTAAATGACCGTCCTTACAGGTTCCTATTCAAGAAAAGGGTGCTTCACAACAACATTGACATACATGCACGGTACCACTGATGAGCCCATATCGGTAAAACGCATTGCTCATATTTTTTTCCAGTCCATTTAGTCTTCATGGACAGTGTTGCAGTAATGCATTTATTTACTTCTCCCTCCTCTGCTTCTGTGTGATTCTGTAAAGACTTGCTCATTCATTTATGGAAATTAAACTTGCCCTTCTTCAATGATGTATGAAATATGCAAGTCATTTTCCTTCATGGAGTCCCTGTGTTGAAGGGGTTGGATCTCCCCTACTTCTTCTGTTACTGTTTGTACTCTGTTAATACGGCTGAACGGTAGAATTCGTCAGGCATGCAATGCGCTGTTCCCACTTCCCAGACAAGGTAGAGCAATTCCGGATGCCCTGGCCATCTGGCGCTGTGAAATCTATCACTTGGGATGTCGGGCGCCACCTGCCCTGGCCAGGAACGCTGCCCAATTGATTGAGGAGAGCCCACATGGGTCAGTGGTGTAACGTTACAGCGGGAGGTGGAAATGATGCCGGCAAATATTTGATAGCCTCAGAGAGATGAAGGATGTATCAAGTTTTTTGTTGTTGCTTGCACTCATCCGAGCCTAAGTGTGCTGGGCCGGAAGTAGATATCGGTACAATGTACATGTGTACTTTCTTAGAGATTTTCTACATGTACAGTACATGCGCATCTACAAGGTTGAAGCCCCATCAGTGCTGCACATGGATGTATTTGTGTGATCAACGCATCATTTGTAGTATACAGAGGAGACATTTCTCAGGAAGTTTTAAACAAAGTGTTTCAGAGGTCCAGACACGAGTGGGTTCCTCAGTTCATGTTCTAATCAAATGATGTAGAAAGAAAAATTTGCAGCTTCCCTCATGAAACCCCCCCTGAATTTGATGATCAAATGCTGAAAAGCAATTACTGCCAAAGTTTGCAAATTCCATAACCAAGTTAAACGACATTTACAAGGTTTTCTAATCCCCCTACCAAATTCTCAACTAAAATTTCAATAAATTGTTTAAATCAATTGGGGTAGGTGGATTAGTTCGACTTAAGTAACAGCATGCACATGCATTGCCAATGGATTTTTTAGTGTCTCCTCCCACGGACCAACCACGGTTATGTACTTAAAATTCTATAAATGTCCCAGGTTGCTTAAAATTCATGATGCCATGCACTACTGCGTCCACTTGAAGTGTTGTGTGTGTGCGTGGAATGAAATCAAACCAGAGGTTACAATTCAGAGAATCTGTCAGAAATGTTTCAACTTCAAGAAAGAGACTCAAGGAGATGACTGTAGAGAGGAGCAGGCATATTCCTATGCTGAGGTGAAGGAAGGGGAAAAATAATTCTTTCCTTCATTAAACACTCAAAGTGACTGAAAATTTCCATACACTTAAAAACAAAATAACTGTGCATTTTTCAGTAATTCAAAGATGTTGAAGGAATTTCAAGATGTTTAAGGCAGTTTTGGAAAAGCCCTGGAATTCCTGAAATTTGAAATACACCGTATATCAACAGTGTACAATTTAAGGAAATGAAATCCTCAAAGTCTTTTACATGGTATTTTCCCCACCTCTCCCCAACATCTGAAGCCTGTTGGTAACCATTGAACCTTACCGGTATCTCCATTATACTCATTTCCATTATAATCTCTTTCAGCCCACCTCCCACCTAGCCCACAAGTACACCTCATTCCCTGCCTTTCCCAACTACATCTGCTGTAATGGCCCCCTGGAGATCTCAAGTATGTTCATCAAGGCCTCTGAGTATTTCACTTATTTTATGTTTTCCCTTCATCAAAACATAATGCCTTGCAATATCCCTAATCATCCAGATGCTTACCACTAGGCAGCTGTTTTCTGAACAGGTTTAACCCTTGCCCTTGATGTGACTAGCAGTCCCCCCCCAGCTTGAAGGAACATTCCCTTTCAGTTACACGTTTATTTAAACCAAGGATGCTTAAAGACATAATTTTAGGGGGAAAAAACAAGCCCATCAGATAAAATTTGCCTGTGAAAAAAGGGCACAAATTTCAGTTGAAAATCTTCAAGGGTTGTACATGTATTTATCATGTAGCCGAAAGAAGACAAAGTGTCTTGATAAGACTGAACATGGCAAAATTAAGAAAATCACTCACATGAACTTTGAAATAGAAAATAAAGTGTTTTATATGTTACGACCTTGAATAATTAAAGCAGGTGAGCATTACATTTCCTTCATGTATGTTCAAATTATTGACATTTTCAACGGAATGTACACAAACAGCAAGTTTCTTTGTGTGGGTGTAGAGCACACCAGTGTGCTCAAAGTCTTCCTATAACAGCTCTGTTTAGCTTGCATTGCATATGATTGGCATTTTTATCTCTCAGGGCTTTTGTGGTGCAGTGACTTGATGTTTGCACTGAACACATCCTCTGCCAGTTTTTGTTCTATCACCATAGTGAAGTGATGGCTGTTAACAGAGGTACCGGTAGGGGCTTTCTTAAAGTCTGGGGAGGGAATATACAGTACAACATGTGTTGGGAAATCCATAATGACATGTATGGAGGACAGGGGGGGGGAAGAGGGGATTGCTGTTCCTTTCTCCACTTTGACTACCAAGATGATCACTAATGGCTATGGAAAGCACTTTCAGAACTTCTCACCAGAGGATGCTAATCACATTAATCATTGTTGTTGCGATTACCAGCACTCTTTGAAATAAGTTTACACTGGCAGTCCGTGTGAACTGATTGTCTTGGAAAAACTGTTGCCCAGTTGGAAATAGCCTGTGCAATGATGATGACGGCTTCTTGATCTAGTATCTAACAGTTAGAAATAATGCTTCTGGCTGTCATTGGAGAGAATGTGGTTGGTGGCTTTGGATGAGACTGGCAGAGCTACATGTACATGTATGTGGCCTGAGACATATTACATGTACATGTAGTTGTCCCTTTAACATGACATGGAGCACATTGTGGGTGGTATGGAAGTTTGTTGAGACCATCTGTTGCAGTGTCAGCCATCTGGGAGGCCATGCTGGGAGGTTTTACAAGTAGTCCTTGCTCTGTGATTTGAACCAGGTGCCTCCGAACAGAAACAGTACAGGAGTTATACAGTATTTCTTAATCCAAGATACATATATTTCCCAATCCAAGAGGTCAACGATCTGTGGAGGATGTATGCTTACTAATTGCTAATGTTGTTGGATTTTTGCTTCTGCATAATGGATGGATAAACTCCTGAGAAAGTATCAGGATGACCATTTTCTTTGTTTAATACTGAACATCAATTTCACCTTTAAAGTGGAGACCCCAAACAAAAAGTCTCTAGCAGGGACAAACTGATCACATTTCATTCCCAGTGGAGAGAAAATGCCTCTTGCTGCTGGTAACAGCTGGTCTATCCCAGCAGAGGAGACCAGACTGATGTTGTGTTTACATGTACCTCCAACAAGGTCATGCCACTGTAGCAGCTTGGAGGCCCCTTCTGTATGTATTTGCTGTCGCCTTTATACCCCCTCACCTCTCAATGGAGCAGTTATTTTACCTGTAGCCTCTTTTTTAGGGTCACCTCAACGGGCCACTTACCAGAACCCAAATTATTCTCTTTGGGGGGTGTTCATGGTGGCACTCTGGGAGCCACTTTGGGTGATGATGGACCCTTGGTGATTTGGGGTAAGGTTGTTCAGGCCATAAATCAGGGCCTTGGAAGTGAAAGGATCATTGGATGGGAATGTCAACAATCTCAACTCGCCTGCTGAGGTCATCCTTTACTGTCACAGAATTAGGGCCTCAAATGTCAGAGGAAAACCAAACAGGCAATCAGAGGACTCACCCTAAAGGGGTGTGTGTGTTAACCTCCTACAGGTACTTGTTCATGTACTGCGTCCACTCTATGATACTGTTATTGTTCCCTGATATATCAGTGATACTGTCATTACATTAAATTTGTTGGTTTCTTTTGAAGTTTTTGAAGCTGACATCATATGCATGCTTTGACGCCAGTTTTAACTTAGTGCCCTACCCTGGTCAAATTTTGGAATGAAAGATGGTCAAAATTTCGACTTTTTTTTTCCTGATCCAATGCACAGAATATGGTAAAGAGGAACATCCTGACACAAATTGAACCATGGATGATACAACTCATGAATACATACAGTACATGTAGTTTCTTAGAACTGATACCTTAGTAACCATCCCTGTGGGACCATACAAATTTTTGGTATGGCTGGTATGCATTACACTAAGCAGGTTGGAATTTAGAAAGGCTTAATTCTGGCGGAAAGATTTTGACTTTTGTTGTAACCTTTCATATTGTAGGGTTCAATTGTGTGTCAAAACATACTGTACGCTGAGAAAGATGGGATGAAATCCAGAATTATAAGTGGTTTGCCAGGACATAAAAATGGAAAATTGTTCCCAGCAAAAAATAAATTTGGAGAATAAAGGTGGTCATGTGTTCCTTTAGAAGACAAAATACACTAGTTTTATTTGTTTCTACCGATAGGATGACGGCATCATGCCATCACTGTGCATTCACAGAGTGCAGTTTACAACTGCGACATACGGCAGACTTGTTCATTTTACTCACTGCAGCAGGATCTTATGTGGTTTCCCACTGCTGCAGCCTCAAATCTTGCCCACACACAGACGGCCCAGGAACTAACAGTGGCAGGCCAGAAATCATATGATCGCTGAAATGCTGTCAATAGAGGGTGCTATTTACAACACTCATAAAACTCTGGAATCTCTGAAAAAGTGCATAAAATGCAACCGGGCAGAGTTTTGGCTAGGTTCCCAGCTACTGCTTTGTTCATTGTCATGTGTGTCTTTAGCGCAGCGCAGTTTTAACTTTCTCTTTATTGATGAATGACAGGGGGATAATATTTGCCTTGAAATGGACCAGTTATCCCTGAAAATACAGTATCTCTTGCAATGAATTAAATCCTAAGTTGATTCAGAAGCAAACATAATTTCTCCCCAAATCTGGTTTGCCCTGTGTTTGTGTACAGAAGTTTGGGACTCTACAATATTTATAGAGTAAACCCTCTGAAAATTGTGCAGATGCTTGTAAACATGTACACGTACATGTAAATTGCTGGTTACTTTGGGAAATTTTCCTTGCATGTGTATGAGCTGAAAGTTAATAGCCTTTCTCCCCCAAAAGACTGAAACTAAATTGCTTGTATGAGGATACGAACACCATGTGTTACTTTTTATTCATGGTGAATCTCGAAACTGAGTAGTTTTGATATGAGTTATGACATCTGTAGAGCATGCTTTTTCTTTGAAATGTTCTCACCAGAGGAAGAATGTCCCATTAGTCGCTGGGTTCATCACATCAAGTCAGAGTGGGATGAAATAAAAAGGAGAGAGAGAGAGAGAGAGAAAGAAGAAAAAAATCCAACTTTCAGGAACCGTGGTTGTTTTGTGTGAATTCCCTACAGCTACATGTACATGAACAAAACAGGTAGTGGCATACGTTCACATGTAACCATTGAAACTGTGCTCTCTCTGAATGACATGTGTTTCGAATGACACCTGGTTGACTGGCTTGGGCTCTGTGCTGCAGGCCTATGAACAAGTTTGAGTCCTATAAAATGTACCACTGTATATTAGAAAACATGCCCACCAACTTATATTAGAAAAACCATTTTTATAAGTTTTAATGCCTCTCTGCAAAGTTAAGATTTTTAGAATCTATTAGCAGTAAAGTAGGCTAATAGGCTACATGTACAGTACTTAGTTTTGAGCAACTTCAGCAGCACATGAAATTTGAAGCTCTAGCACCCATAACAGCATTATGGAATTGTAGCTCTGCATGAGCCAAGGGTGGAGCATGGCTGGTGTGATATGGATCGCTGTCTACAGTTGACGCTAAATAAAAATTTTGGAAATATAGTGGCAACTTGGTTAAATCAGATTCATATTTTTCATGGTATCTTTTATGGTTGGATAAAAAAATGTAATTAGATTAATATAGAATATGTTGATATCATTAAATTTTGTAATTTATGTGTGTGAGGGGGTGCTTTGTTTCGTTTTGTGTCGCCTTAAGTAATGTCTTCGTTAAACCCTAAGTACTGTAACCATCCCAGGTGTGTGAAATCGTACACGTGTAGAAATTGGAATAGCCAGGACCATGAGGGATAATGAAGGTAAAGAGCTTGGAGACAGTAAGCTTGATGCCAGCGACCAGCCAGAGTTCTGAAGTTGGCCCTGGACTGGTTTGTAGGGTGACTTTGTGGTGAACACTGATTTCTATATATTGAGCAGATAGCATATTGCGATTGAGATTTGCAGGTCGGCCTGCCAACAGGACTGCCAGCGTGTATGGCTGAGGAATTGACAAAATGAAGCCCTCCAAATCAAGCTCTGTGTTTACAATGGAGTGCAGGCATCAATATTCAAGATGGCCTTTTTGACGTCAGAGTCGTGGGTTTTTTTGTACAAGGGGCTGCTAAAACTCTAGTTGGCCGCCAGTACAACAGTAAAAGAATTATTCACAAAAGAGTTAAAAATCCCACACAATTATCAGAATACCAGATAATAATACACATACTACTGAATGAAAATATAGCCATATTCAAATGACTTTGACAGATGTCCATTTTGACCAAGTCTGAGGTACATGTACATGTATAGACTAATCCGATGAAACGCCTTAACTGTGGTGGCACCGCACTCACGCACATTCTTCAGCTTGACGTGCGTGTGCGTTTGGCACATCACAACTCCTTGTGGGTCCTATAGGCATGTAACGTGCCTGTCCAAGAGCGTTGAGCCACTGCAGTAATGGTTTCTAATTCTGTTGGTCGAATTACACTATAATCAAAACCCAACCACAAGGTATTCTACAAACTTTGGCTGCCCATACAAGTTGTAAGGAAAATGAGAGTGGTCTATCTGTGGTGGAGATGGGAGTATACAGTACATAGTTATCAATGTCATATATGGCAGTTTATGTACTGAGCTACAACCTTAAGGCAGAGAAAGGTGCCATTTTTGGATGCAAAAAATTTGCTCATGCTCACAATGAGAAACAGGGATCTCAAGATCCTTGTCAGAGTGGGCTGTAATATCATGACTGTTACTTGCCCTCCCATGTAATATCAATTTTTTTGTGCAACCCTTGTATGGCAGCAGGGGCAGATCCAGGATTTTCCAAAAGGAGGGTGTGATACAGGATTTTCCAACAGGGAGGGGGGTGTGAACTAAAGCAGCAATGGCAAAATGCCTGGGAGCGCAAGCCACGAAACCTTCACAGTGTGGGGTCCGGGGCCCACTGAAGGGAGTCTAGGATTGGATTGGCTTCTAGGTGCTATGTGGTGCAATTTCAAGCAGTATGGCCCCGCTTGTTTCTTGTCCCTCCGTCTTTTTCTTCTTTTATAATTTAGTCATTAAAACTTTTGGTGAAAAAGGGGGGTTACCTTTCATATCCCCCTCCCCCATCTGCCCCTGGGCAGTGGTATTAAAGTGAAAAAAAATTCTTGTATCAATCCACGAGCTATGCAGGTATTGTTTGATATGCCTGCATAGATGATTGAAATTCCTTGAGGTGGCAGCCTGCTGGGCTGAGTGATTGGTCCACAGAAGTTGGCATTATTCCCACCTCCGAATTATTTGGCATGAAGCCTTGGAAAAGGAGTTGGTGAAGATATCTGTGGTAGCAGGCCATGGTGTTAGGTCAGCCTAACTTTCGATGTCCAATTTCGTCTGAATTTCGCTTTGATTGGAACGTTTTGCAGGCTTATCCAATTTGTGTAGGTATTGCTGCTGCCTCCTGCAACAAACCTGATTGACATTATCTCTAAAACATCCCAAATTGGTCTGAATTTTCCAAACTCGGCCTGAGATAAGCAGTGGCACACCAGCGGCGTGCGATGATGTCTTTTCAAATGTACATCACAGATATGCAAATTTTCTATTTTAATGAGACACCTCTGGGGAGGGGGGCCATTTAGTCAAAAACATATAATTTTTCTTTCTCCCATTCATTTATCAAAACAACTTTTAATTCTGGATATTGTTTAAAAACGTACAATTTCCAATTATAACAAGTAAAAACCACTTGGCTCAGGTTTCTTCATGTTGGGTGTGTGAAATGGATGGCAAACTACATGTACATGTACAGTACATGTAATGTACATACATGGCGTATTTAAGAAAAGAATCCAAATGGAAGGCATGTACATGTATGTTCATGTCGGTGATACACCCTTCTCTTTCATTCTGACACTCCCAGCTTTTGTCCACCGGTGGTGTGCATACTGTGACTTGTCTTCAGTACAAAAGTAAAAGAGTAATTAACGATGGTTTTGAAAACTTTCATGCAACTACAGTGGAACTTTGTTAACAAGAGATCCTTTGGACTTGGCAAATTACCTTGTTATAACAGGAACTTGTATTATCAGGAACGAAAACAATGAAAAACAAAGAATTGGGATCTCAAATTTTCTTTGTTAAAAGCAGAATCTTGTATTAATAGTGCTATTATTAATGAGGTTCGACTGTACAGTGTACCTGTATCAAAACATCAAAATAACCACAACTATTGGACACATGTACCGAGCAAAAGTCTCCCTTTTTAACATGAATTAGGCAGATGTGAACTTGGGGGAAAACCTGCTACCAACCAAGGGTGATCTTTCTGCAGACCTTGGCCAACAGTGGCCTCCCATATGAAAAGTACGTGTACCCTGCTGCACCTGTATATGTACATGTAAGTAGGCTGGGAAAATGCTGTCGAGCTTTGTCCTGAACAAGAAAACAGCAATCCCTAAAAACGTGGCTATTCCAGGACATGCACAGTACTTTCCTCAACTTTCAAAACTTACAGAATTGTTTCATGTGAACAAAGGTGTGTACTGTACACGTACGAGAATAGCAACACAAACATGAACAGTTTAATTGCCTTTTGTAATATGAGATTGTTTCAGCCGGGGTTTAACTGTGGATGCCAGTATTTCCTTGATTTTAATTCCCCACTTCTCTGGTTTTGAATTCTAGGTAAAGTTGCTCCTGCTTCTCGTTTCACAAACTCCAGTACTTATTAAATGTAGGCCCTTCTGTTGTTATGCACCGAGATCGTGTGCTTGAAACCTCCATAGACATGTCAATTCCTTGTTGACTTTGGGAATTAAAACAAAAATCCTACATCTGTCAGTTTCAGAATGATACATGCAAGTTTCAGTGAATCATGGAACTCTGCATGTTTGAGCGAGATCAGTTTGTTGCTCGAATGTTGTTTGTTATATTTCTCAACCAGAAAGTAAAACCAGTGTGAAGGTTTTATTTTTGTAGTGCACTGATTTCCTTAGAAAGTAACTTTCTTTTTTTGAGCCAGAATTTTTTTTTTAATTGGAAGGTTAAATGGTCACACTATGTTGCGAAGAAATGAACAAGCAAGGTTTTTTGTAAGTTGTGTTGAATTATTCTGAATACTGTATCAGCCAGAAGGGTCTTAGGACCTCTTGGATATCCTTTTGATTTTGTGAATGTATATGTACATGTATGTAGTGGTATAAAACAAGCATTAAATTAATCTTTCTTATCATGTGAGATTGTTCAGTGTAGTTAACCTTAAATACCAGTATTTCCTTAATTGACTTACCCTCTTCGGTGGTTTTGAATTCTATGTGAAATGCTTCCGCAACCTTGGATGCTCCCCTTTATTCAGTTCAAGGCAAATTTGGCTCTGCATCTCCAAATATCGACGAAAGCTGTGGTTTTGATCAAATTAAATCAGAAGAAGAAACCGTGTTCATCAAACGAGCCACACTGGAAACTTTATTCACCAGAAATTTGACTGATGTGGACTTGAACCCACATTTTGCAATAATCTTGAAAGAAATTCGAAGTGCAGAACATTTGTTTTCAAGTCCAACAGAATGAATTGCAAGTCACCAGCTCCATATTTGAATATAAAAGCCAGAAAGCAAATTTCTATAGTCCAGAACATGTAATGTCCACTGTCATCAGGGTGTTAAAGGTACAGTCCATTGTTTGTAGTTATCCCAAAAGTAACTGATAAAACTATCGTCGAAAAGCGTACTTTGTTTGGCGATGGTTGGTGGACTAAACTCTTTGAAATTATTCTTTCTGGCAAGCTGTCGTTTTGAGGAAAACAATGAAAGAAAGCCATTTTCAGTGATGTGTCTAAAGACAATTTTTTAGAATCTTGTTTTTAGAAGTGTGTGTAAGTGCTGACCTGACACACCTGTAAGAGGTTACTATAGTTCGTTGGTTTGTTCGTTCGTTGGAATAAACAGTATTCACTCTTCATGAAGTTTGTTCGTTAGGCACCCTTCTTGAGATTTGAAGTTATTTTGTTTCCTCAAAGGAACTTAATGCACAAACTGATGAGGGGGTGCTTCTGCTCAAGGCGGATAGTTCATTCCAACCTGAATTGAGAGAGATGTTACAGGTAATGTCGGGAACAAGTGTACATGCAGTTTTGAGTAAATCGTACAAAGGGTTCATTTAATGAACTGCAGAGTCAACATTAAATCATGCACTCTTTATGAGTTTGATTTACTTGCATGAAACTGTTGGCATGTTTCTAGGAGATAGTGATGTTTCCATACATGATTTCTTGAAGACAAGTTACAGTCCCTTTAACATGGACTGCCAAGCTTTACACAACAGAAAGACAGCCAACAATTGAATATTGGTAGAGTATGGTTGCAGAAGTCTTAAGGTATTAGATTTAATTGCAGTCTAGTTCATGCATTTGTTACATAGCTTAGGTTAAGTCACAGTCACACATGTTTTTTTAAACTAGACGGTACAGTTATTGTTTCTGTGGCAAAGCAGTTTTACAGATATTTCCTCATTCTTTGGACCCATGCATCTCCACATTCGCACAAGTTCGTAACTAGATTTAGATTTTTTGTGCAGAAGAACCTGTCTGTCATTTCTCATCCCATACATTGTAGTACTGAAGGGAAAGGCCCAATTTGGAATGACCAGCTCACTAATGGATCAAAACTGAAACATTTGTCAGTGCTTTCCAAAGGACGCATCTCAGTTTCATGAGCTCTTCCGGTTGAAAAAAAAAACCGACATAGGTATTTAATGCACGGTTTCAAAACTATGGACAGCAGTCCATTAACTAGTGTTAAGTCTTGACATGCACTGTTTGAGGGCACATTTGCAGCCTGAGAACTCATCGCCAAGGGATTGATGAGTCCGATGGGTCTCCGATTACAACTGGATGCTGGCAGAGATCCTGGCAGATTAATTTGGAGGTGTTGTTGGCAGGTAACTCTTTTGCAGAGCTTCCAAAGATGAGTTTTAGGAGGGCCACAGTAATTGTCTTGCTACATGTAGTCTTCATTTCTGGTACAAATTTGACTAATAGCAATACCACTGGTTGTTGTTTGACCATGCCATAAGATGAACTTGATTTTCTCAGTTGAAAGAAAGAGGGGGTTGATGGGACTTTGGTTAATAGTTTCAGTATTGTCATTATTCAGCACTAACAGTGAGTTATTACATTGGTTAAAAGTGTATGGACTTGATCTTGGTTCCTGTAAAAAAGGAACATTTCTATTTTGGTGGTGGTGAGGGGGGTGGAAAGGTTGAAGTCCTGTCTACTGGATCTTGCCCATATACCTGTCTAAAGGTTCATCAAGCAGAGATTGATTGTCAGTATAGATAACATACATGAATCAGCAGTGATCAAAGTATGCAAACTGCAAATGAAACCCAGTACACCCTGAACACTGTGTGCATTGCCAAGCATTCTGTGCTTTTTCTGGGCACTTTTACCGTAGCAAAGCTTCTTTCATTTTGCTAACCTTTTTTTTCTGTTATTGCCTTTTTCAAAGCTTCGTGTACATGTACATGTACGTTCAGGATGACCGGGAATTTATTGATACATAACTGAACTGAATCTCTTTTGAATGTTAATTTCTTTGTGACAATCAGTTCTGGGAGTCTGGGAGACTGGCAAAGTGCACAAAAGGCAGGTGTTGACCTTAACACACCATTAGAGTTCCAGAGCAGAAATGGATGTACATAGACATTGTATATGTAAGACTGTATCGTTCTTCTGGGGGCAGTACATGTTTGGGTAGTTCGGCATTCCAGTTTGTTTTCCTTGTACACTGCAGGTTTGAATTTGGGTGTTGAACTTCAAGAGTGGAAGGCTTTGGTAGTGAGGACGGAAGGGTACTTGTTTGCCACCTACAGAAGAAGTGCTCTGTGTGCATTTCGTTACACATCACAGTTATGATGAATCTTGGATGATTTTCTGAGTTTGTGTGGTCATTGCAGATCGTAGCCTCGATCTCATCACGCAAGTGAAGTTTGATGAACTTTAGACCTTGTTCAAGGCCTATGCCCTCCCCCCCCGGGCCTCCCTCCCCTGCTGTCCTCCATGCATGCAAGCTTTCATCCAGATATTCAATTTTCAAGTTCTGCTTGGTCTGCTGAGTACAAGTGATCAACGGGTGTTGATACCATAACATTGTGTGACCAGCCAAAGCTGGGCAGCTCTGCTTTTTGCAACTGGGGATTGTTACAGAGATGAAGACACTTAACTAAACGTGGGACACAAGCTAGGAAAGATGCTGTTAAACATTTGGCGCTTTTCGAGTGACTCTTCCAACATTTTGGTCATTTTGTGGGCCATTTTTTGCTGAAGTTCCCTCGTGGCGACCAACTGTTTTTTTTCCCCTCAGTAGCCAAGGATGCATCCACGATGGCACAGGCAACGGTGGTATCACCGTGGAGCAAATCCTCACAGTGTGCCCTGGCGAAGGGTAGGTTCATTCTCTCTGTTCTTTCAATATGAAGAATTTTGTCAAACAGGCTAAGTACCATTTATGTTTCCTTTTGCACTCAGTGTGTGAAGTGGCATAACTGAGGGGGAGGGGGGCTTGGGGACCTGTTCCAGGCCGATGCCTCCATGTGCCTCCCTCCCCGCTCAGAAATTAGAGAAGGAAAAAATCTGGAGATGCATGTAGTCCTCGTAGGTCAGTGTTTTAGCTGTTACTGAACCCATTCATTGCCCCCTTCCAAAAACTGGGGGCCTCCCAAGTGCCCCCTGCAAAATGCACCCCAGTTAAACCACTGGTGTGCAAGCCAAATGATCGTGTTTGTTGCATGTTTGTCTGTTTGATTGAGATGGTTGAAAGAGACTGGAGAATCAAATTCAATCATGTACACCTATCTGGAAAACAAAATTGCAGAGTTATGTTTTGTTTTGATATCTTTTGAGAAATTTAACTCATTATCAAAACACATTGGGACTACGGAAGGGGTCCTATGTGAGACATATGCTTTGAAAATGTCGTTCAAAATTCTAATCCTCATACTTGTAGTTTAATATGACTTCTTTGCCACTTTGGCTTTACAACTGACTGTTGTGCTGACCCTGATGTTTTAGGTACTAGTGTTTAAAAAAAAATACTGTGTTCTCTGAGTTTTATATTAAAAAGTGTGCAGCCTTCCCAAACCATCATGGAATTGTGTTCTAAAGATTGTTCAAGATCTCTTCCATCAGTGTACGTGTACATGTACGTGCCGTATGTGGTCAACATGCAAAGCCACATTTGCCCAACATTCCTTATCAATTTATCCAGCCAAGACCAACAGAGGGCAGCATTGCACTAGGCACTGTCCACAGAAAGCTTGGTTATGAAATGGGAGGCAGGTGGAGCGTGGACGGTGATGGGCATCACCATCCACCGAAGTTAAAAACAAGGGATGTCAGAATTGACGTGGTGTGTCAAAAATGTCCATTCCAGAGACGGTGGTCGCTTTGCAAAAGCTTGCCCCGAATCACAAGTTATAGCAACAGTGTCTTTAGTCTGGGGAATTCAAATTGTTATGTTCATGTGCAATTAGATAACTCAGTGTACCAGATTTTATTCAAATTGAACTCACAAAAGGCTTATTGAGATGAGTAAGGTATTTTGTAATAAAAATGCAGTGACATACATATATGTACAATAACAGTTGAGGAAAAGGCTGAAGTGTTTAGGGGTTCCATTTTCTAGTTCAATACGCCACCATTTCAGTCATTAATAAACATGTACTTTTCTGAAATGATCCTTCAGATCTGCAGCTGCAGTCATATCATCAGCATATGCTCATGTGTCCTGAGGAGCATGCCTGAGCAGACATTGGCTACGATCTCGGCCACATCTCGTTGGGACCCCACTTTCTGGGCCCCTCCCTGTCCTTGTTGGCTATGAATGCATGGTCTGTGCTCTGGCTTGGGATGACAATATTGACTGGGGAATTGGGGGACCTGGGGAAGGTTTATTGACATATGTATGTCCCAACAATTTTGGCCAGGATTGTAACTTCAGACACAGGCTATGGGCTCCGTGTACCTGTACACATTAATTGACTGCCTTTGAAGCACACTTGCATCATCGCACAGGCATCATAGGTGCCAAGTTTGTCCCCGCCTCATTTTGAAGTAACATTTGGAAAAAACATTCATTTGTACACCGCAAGCCAAATTGCTCCAACAAGCCCAGCATTGAGATGAAAATGTCTTCTGTGAGGAAATGGGAGAACAAGTTACATGGACAAAAATTTGTCCCCGATGACGGATCTGTTCCCACAGGTGCCAGAATATGTAAATGTGTGTGTGTTTTGGGGTTCCTGTTTTTGGTAAAGGCAGTGTGCAGGTAGTGTTCACATCAGTCACTACCTAAACTAATTTGTAAATGTTAATAAATTGCTCAGTCTCTTCAATTGGCAAACATATGTTTGGATTCAGACATTCTGGCGTCGTCAGTTTATCCCTCCCATTCAAATCCATTAAAATATATTGATTCATCTAAATTACCTTGCAATGCATGACTTACTCCCACTAAAAAATAAAAATCTGCAGAATCCTTTTGTTTTCTCTCTTTGTCTTAAAAAAAAATGGCAACTTGTTTGCCCCCCCCCATCTTGGAATGAATACCATATGGCCAACTCCGCTGCAAGGGATTTTATTTCATTTTGTCAACAAATGTAATTTATGGGTGGCACGGACAAATTATCATTACGCATTCAGCTTTGCACAAATTAAAATATGTGTTTATGAAATACACATGTATTTGCATATTTGGGTCAGTCATTTTGTCTTGCGCGTACCATCTCCAGGCCACTGTTTTTTGTTTTAGTCAGTCAGATAGTGCATTCACACTCTATACTTCAATAAGCCAAAGACTGTTAGGAACAAAACTTCCAATATCAGGTACGTGAAAGTGTTCTGAAGCAATGACTGCTGTGGGCGTAGATAAACTTGGACATGCGATCACTTGAGCATTCAGCTGAAGCTTGGAATTTTTGCAAGTTAATCATCCATATCTAACCATCCAGTCGTGAACATGTAACCGTCCCCATTCTTTGATTGTACATGCCGCATACCCTGGTTTTCCTGACCCCCGCTGTTCTTTGTTCCCTTACTTGCCGATCGTGTTGCATCAGTGAAGGTGGTACCGATACATTGCTTCAATTAGAGGCAGTTAACATCTGTTGCTTTTGCTTGCCCTAGATCTGTAGTATAGCTAGCCTCCCTCTCTCCAATTGGATGATAAATGGTTGGAAAAAACATATACATGTACGTGGGCAGAATTAGTATTAAGTTCTAGTAATGACACACAAGCTCTGCCGATTATAGATAACTGATGAGATATATTGGTGGCCCGATATCGATAATACCGATATATTGAATTTCTTCGAAGAATGTTTGCCAGCTCAAAACCAATGCCAAACACCTTTAGGCAGCTTACCAATTGTCCTTAACCGTGCAGCACGTGATAAGTCTGCTGGAATATGCGAGCTTTTTAATCTTCCACAAACAAAAGAGCACCTGACAACACCAACATAATGGTATATTCAAATACAAAGGCATGCATACTCCGGCCCGTCCGCGATCTGAGCAGCCGGCTTCATTGATGATGTGCCTCATTTTTATGGCTCACCTCATTTTTCATGAATGTGCTCTCCTAAGTCTCGCTGGTTCACGATCACTACAGCCAGCTTTATGGCTTGCCTCACCAAAAAAATCAATGCACAACTTGTGAAGTCCCAGCTTGCCGGCAACTGGAACAGTTCCGTTCTGTTATACCCAAATCAACTGACTTGATAAACCTGCCCCCTGAAACGCAGTACAATTTTCAAGTTTGAACGATGCATTTAGTGCCCATCGTGCTAGGCCGATTCAAGTACATGTACATGTATGAACCGACCTTAACCACTTCCAGCCAGGGAGCCCGGTTTCAGACACAGTGTATTTATACGCGTGGCCGGGGTCTCCGAACTTGGACAAAGGGAACTGGGCCTTGTAACAAAAGACCATACTCGAAACAAAAGTCTGTATGACGAGCATGAACATTTTAACAAGTCTAGAAGACTGCAACAGTCGTCAGAAAGATCAGACAGTCAGCAAGATCAGAGAAAGCAGCGGTGTTGAGATTCAGTTCATGAAAGGGGAGTCAGAGATTTATTGGGCTGAACAGTGTAACAATTTATTGCCTAAGAGCTCCTCTTGAGTGGCCTGCGTAAGTATAATTCTAGGAAAAGGCACAAATGTTCTTTTACCTCAGACAAGACATTGTCTATAACAACAGCTACTTTAGTATAATTTATAGCTTCATTTTTTCATTATATCGGCACTTTCAGTATATCGATTTCAATGTTAAAACATGTCAATATCAAAGCGAAATTGACATATTGGATATCATCGATATATCGACGGACCTTAATGACACAAGGACTCCTCACAAATGCCCTAGGCACTGTAGCTTGAAAGCTCAAAGAAACCTGAAAAAAGAAGACGATGAGAAGCAGTTACAGTTTTAGAGGTGAAAGGAAAACCCCAGAGGAATATTCTGGGTAAAACTCACAGAGTCAGGTAGGGATTTAAAACCCAATCCACATGTGGACTGGGCTGGGATTCGAATCGGGATGGCAGAGGTGGAAGGCGAGGAAAGAAACACTACACCAACCTGACTCCCCAGAATACGTCAGGTTTTTTTTCTGGGGAAAAATGTGGGAAGTGAATGAAAAAAAAACAACCATGGTGTACATGTAAGTGATCTAGCAGGTACTGAAGCTGCATAAAGGCATCTTTCCATATATCCTTGTGTCAGTGTGCCTCAACCCTGTATGCAATAGCTGCAGAAAGTGTTCATTGATATTGTACAGAAGTGAAATACATATATGTCGGACAGATGTGGATACGAAACGGACCAAAAACTACATCTGGAAAGGTGTTGTAACCTCAACTTGGAGTTGGATCATTTAAAGTTCATGGTTAGATTTCTGAGTGCTGCAGTGCAAAATGTTCCTGAAATGAATTCTACCAGTAACCGCAAAAGTGCTCAAAATTGGCTTGCAAACAACAGTTGCACTGCCTATTGCTTTTGAGTAGACTTGCGGGATTAATGCACTCTGTGTTCTCGAGTCTTGGCCAAGATGTCTGTGTTTGATGGTGATGGTTGCATTTTTTTCGAAACTGTTTATCTTTGTCACATTGTGTATTAACATCTTTGGAATCTTGCATCAATGAGGGCATAACTCCCCCCCCCCAAGTCCCTAAAGGGTTACTTGGAAAAATTCCAAGTTTTTGGCTCCCCTCAAAAAAACAAAACAAGTTTGGCCCTCCCCCCCCGATAGTCTGATTCTAGATTCGCCATTTTTTTGCAACCATCACATGACTGACAATAAACCATTTTGTCATCACTGATACGTTTCTTGGGAAAGCCTAAGGAGAATAGAAAATAAAATCTGGTGGCTACTTGACCTTCATCAAATTTGTTAGGAACTTTTGGTTTGGTAACGAGACTGTATGCAGTAGCTGTTCAGTAGCTTTTTGAAAAAAAAGTCTCAAATTATCAATGTCATATTGTAACAGTCCTGTAAAGGACATTGAAAATGTGCTTCTCTCGAGTATGCAGAAGTTTGCCATGCACTTTAAATTGTTGGTTAGAAATAGATGAACATTTTAGGTTCAGCTGTCGTATTTCCAGAGAGTTAAACAAGGGACCAAATGATTCAGAGTGTAGCAGTTGCCCGGTTGGATAACCTATCCCTTCAGTGGCTAGGCTGAAGGACTTTGAAGAGGAAATCTCTTCAGTCGTTAATAAGTCGGGCTGATTTAATAAATCAGTGCCGTAGTACTTGTACATGTATGAATGTATGCGTTGTACTCAAGTACTTTTTGGTACTCCAACTCTTGAGAATGTAATCGCCAAAAAATAATTGCATGTACTCATACTCACACAGAAGTACTTGCATTTTTGTAAATGTACTTGACTACAACACCAACAATCACTTTGTGTTCATTCTCCATATTAATTTGTTTGATCATAATTTCATGTATTTGCCCAATCATTCACCCATAAATGCAAGGCTGCAGTCCGAGCTGCTTCATTGAGGCATGACTAGAGAAATCAAACTATTTCTTGATCCCAAATCTCCCATGTTAATATTCAAACACATCTCAGTTTCTGAGGTACTGCCAGAGTGGGAAAGCATGCGAGAATGCAGTTGTCACATGTATATACATGACATGTATTATCTGTCCTTGAGCTCAGTACTAGATACTGTGAATAGATACATGTACCAATATTAAAACTGTTGGCCAATCTGTACTCTGCAGTCAACTTGTTCATTTGTTTCCAGAGACCTAGATCCTGATCGGTGCTCCCAATGCTGGTTTGTTCCATCAATTACTCAGGTTCTGATATCAGTGAACCAACGTTGGATCTCTGATCATGATCCGGATCTGTGCAAAACACAAACGGACCCTCTGAGTGTGTTAAAACTTCAAGTGGTAAACGAATGAAGAAACTTGTGGCAAAAGGGCATGTAAGCATAATTACCGGTATGTTGTACGCTACTTGTAACATAACCCCTTGTATTCACTCTCAAGCACTTTCTAGAAATCTCTTCTTTTCTTTTTGTTATTAACCAGGAACTTGTGTTTGAACTCTTGGAGAGTACAAATCATGTTCTCACACTCATTCTTTTGAAAATGAACTTGTGCTCATACTCGCATTAAAAAATTCTCCACACTGGGAACTCATACCCAAGCACCAATTCTCGTACTCATGGAAATGTAATTGACTACAATACTAGAATAAATTTAGTCTCAGTCTTACAGATGAAGTTTTCACTCTTGGTAAATGCCAAACTCAATTGATATACATGTAAGTGTATTTTAATTTTGTCTGTTTAAACGAATCTGGATTTTATGATGTAACAGTTTATGTACATGTACACAGTACCATATTTATATAGGACACTGCATTTGAAAATACCACTACATATAGGCATTCAGAGGTACTGGTTATTGACAAGTCATTACGTGAAAGTGAAAATCAGTCATGTATGAGAGGAGATTGGTGAAAGAGGTGGTTTTTCAGATCATGTGTGAAAAGATACGGGTATCTACTGTGTAGAATTTGTCTGTGGTAACATACGCTGAAGACTGCATCCACAACACATACGCACAGTTGTAAAAGTTGATTTCTATCAAAGACGGAAAGTTGTTATTTCGCAAGAAATATTAGCACTGTCATACAGAATGAGCTTCCTCGGTTTCATGGGTGGTGTATTCGGATTAGTTAATGTAGTGGAAGGGCGAGATATTTGGCACAAATATATTAGCATATTTTGGCTCATGTTTAGCATTACCAGTACATAAAGTTTGCTGTTACGGGTGTAGTCAGCAGAGACGACTACCAGCCCATTGTGGGTAGCCACCATGTTTGGTGTTGTGTGATTTGGTCATTGTGCCAATGCAAATCTTATCTTTGACCTCAATGACGTCATCACTTCGCTGGTGTATTCTTTTCAAAGTAGTTTCATCAGTTGCTTCACAACCGATGTCGCTGCACCATGAACAGGCCTATCGCATAGTCATTGTTGATACCGGTAGGGTACGTCCTATTGGGATCTATCAAAATCGTCCTGTCCTGCACCTGGACATGCAGCTGATGACAAGGTTCTCGCCTTCAGAACGTATAGTGTAAACTGTATTTTGTGTCATAGTGCTTTAATTTTATAAGTTTAAAGCAATCATTTCCAGAATTTTTGATCTTGCCATGCAGTATAAGTGATTTCTGTTGCAATGCTTTTACCAGCAAAATGTTTTGATGCATTTACAAGTATTTATACCGTACATGTAGCACATGCTTATTTCATTTTAAAGTCAAAAGTGTTGTGGACCTTTTAATCCTAAAAATATAGTTTGCGGTTACACTCATGTGCACATCAGAATTAATGAATAATTCCTCTTAAGCACAAGCATCCACATTGTCCTGGTAGTTTTTTGAAACGTTTTTGAAATTTTGGGCGGAACTGTTGATGGGTTGCATACATGTACATGTACGTACATGTACATGCTTGTGTATAGTTACCATGAACAATGATGTATGCGGATTTTTGGAAAATGCGTACATTAACATAGAAATGATTTGGGAAAGTATTTGATTAACTTTGTTCGAATTTAATTTGAAATTTAACCAGCAAGCTGCCATCAGTAACATGTACATACATGTATGTCTGCATACAATTTGGCACTGTTGAACAGGCACAATGATTAATGTATGGAGTTATTCAGTAAAAGGTAAATTTGTGAAACTCTTAAATTTATAACAGCAGGAGAGGGTTATGGTAAAAACAGGTGGATAAAAGCAGGTGGAAAGAAAGAAGATGTGATGGAGGTGGGGGGGGCAGAGGGTGCATTGGTTAAAGCCAAAACTATATACTTGGAGTTTTCCATAAGTATATCCATATTTATAAAATATATACTGGTAGAAACTGCTTCAAGGTTCCATTGACTGAGCACTTTGAATGTGGCTGTTTTGATGCGAGTTGACAGCGCGAGAAATGCTGAAATATTTGCACATGGAGACTCGGATCCTGAGTTGGAGATATTAGCCAGCATAAAGAAGCCTTCCTGAAAACAAGTCTGCGTGTGAGTTTAGCAAAGTTTGACATTTTGGTGTACATCAGTTTGCCATGACAATGCTACGGAGACTCAAAATTGCACTTTGGTCTGTACACACTAATGGGTGTTATTGGTGTGGCAAAGACCCCTAGAAATGAATTTATTTTTTGCCCAATGCTGTTTCGTACCCAGTATGTGGCATCTTTACCCCTCAGAGCATATGTCAGTTGAATTTAAAGATAATTGTTTAAGTATTTCTTGTGAGAAAATGTCTCAAGAAATTTACGTTTTTAACATGGACGGACATTCAGCAATTATGTTTGTAACATGGACAGACACTCAATAATTTGTGTGGGTTTCTCTGGCTTGAAATTCATGATATTTTGAGGGGTTGAATTTTTCCATTTTCTGCAGACACTTCCTGGCAGCTAAAGCTGCAGCTTCTGATTTTGAGCCTAAAGGCCCCCCTGCTTTTGCTGGGTCGCTCCTCAGTATCACCATTATTACCCTCCAAAATAAACAAAAAAATCATAGACACAATTATTACAAAACTGATGAAAGTTGTACATGTGTACAGACACATATTTGTATGATGGCAAAACTAAAAAAAACCAGAAAATAGTTTGAAACTTCCCACTGCCTTCAAGCACTTCTATTTTTTGTAAACATTATTTTGGAATATTCTTATGCTTTCCCTAAATATTTGGAAAGGCTCTTCAAAAAGGTACCAGTACTAGGGTACAGCTGTGGAGCCCTTTTCATGCAGAATGGATGATTTTGTTCCTCTAATGCCTTGGAAGGGAGGGTTTAGTTTTATTAAAGTTTTATTAAACCTTTAGTGCTTGGAAAATTACATACATGCATCCTGCAGGGAAACCCCCCGAAAAAACAAACTGATTCTGCAAAAAAAAAATCATTTATAAATACATGTACACTATACCAAACAATGGAAAAATCTCCATTACGGGCCAATTTCCAATTCTCAACTTAGTCTCCGTCTCAGCCTTTGTCTCCAAATTCACTCCCTGATTGTAGGCCTGAAGCATTCAACTTAAATTGAAATACTGATATGGTTTTCTCTTTTACCTCCTACACATGTGTGATGTTCATGTGGCGGCACTATTGGACTTAACCTTTAAGCTAAAAACTCTAAAGTCAGGTTGTGATGAAACAGGTGAGTCTTGAGGAGGTAATCAAGTCAAATATTGGAGAATGAACATACATGTATACATTTAGCGCATGTATATGTATGTTTTTGTAAGATATTCATTACTTTGGTTGTTTTTTGTTAAGAGTTGATATAGAACGTAAACAGCTATTTGAAGGGTGCCTCAAGGCAAACACAAATAACTGTGGGTCCTCAAAACCGCTGGGGATTATTTCAGGGATATTTCATTGTTTTTTATGCAGGTTGCAACTTTGAACATTAATCTTAGTTTTTAATGAAAAAAAGATTGACTGCTGCATTTTTGGCTGCAAAGACTGAAGTCCCCCTCCCTTTCCCCTCCCACCTTCCAGTTGCCACCCCTATTTCTGCAGCTTGGAATCACCCAAGCAATCTGAAGCTCCTGTCTTTCTGTGCGGCCGGCCTTGCCCTTAAAGGTCAGGCGCATTTACATGAGGGGTCAGCCTTGTTCTTTGTGCACTCTCAATATGGTATTAGAAGACACAGTGGTGTGCTTTGGCGCATTGACTGTGGGATATTACAGGACCATGACATAGACATCGGGTCTAGCGGCTGGCTTGCCAAGTCTGGTGTATGGTAGTAGCGCAGGGGATGTCTGCTGAACCGGAGTGAACATAACCTGCACAGTTTCACAACAGTGGGACTGCCATGGGTTTATCCCGGGCACAATGAGGGGCCAATTAATCCCTTTCTTTTGACTTGGATGGGGCTAATTGTCAGTGAGACACTGCCGGGACCATCAGCAGTAGTGGAAGTCTGTTCGGGTTGATGGAATAGAGACATGGGGAATGCCCAGATACACTCAGTTATTCAGGAAAACTACAACCGTGACCTGCAGCTGAAGGTAAACGTGAGCGTGAGTTGGCAATGTCTAGGGCATGTGCACACTGCCTGGGTCGAAGGGGGGGGGGTGTTATTGTGCTCTGTGTGTGAAGAGCAAATGCTTCCGAGACCCCTTGTTTGCGATTCATGTTGTTGAGTTATGTGTGCATATGTAAATTGTGAACGCACAAGGGCTGTGGATGAGTACAAGCATAGATTCCTAACATGACAGCTTGAGCCATGTGAACATGGTGTAGTACCAGAACAGGCAGAAGTCGGGCATGTTTTTGCTGCCTTTTTGTGCCAGTATGTGGACTCTACTTAAAAAAAAGCCTTTCAGTTGCATCAGGCGGGATTTTTTTTTCATAAATGACCTTGATACAAGTTTGACTGTGCATAATTTTCCAATCCAGTTGATTTGAATTGTATTCTGATATAGTATGATTTAATGCTTTCTCCTACCTCAGCTACAAAGTACAAGTACCCGATCAAATAGAATTAGTGCACAGTGGACCTCATAAAGGGGTGCTGTGAATGGCATACATCATCCATTTTGACAGTTTGGATTGTGTCTTGTGGTACAGAGTAAACATTCATGAACACGGAAAATGTTTATGCAGACTGCTGGGTCAGAAATTGTAAGCAGGGGCTGAGCACCTCGGAAGCTTGTCAAATGATTCCTGCATCATGTCGCAACTACCACGTGTAGCTCACAAGGATTCTGTGCAAAGACTCAAGCTTTACAGTGACTGTGTCTCCTTTTTCTGCTATCCATGCTAAAACAGAGATTCATCTTTATTTTCTCCCGCTGTCAAATGTGAGCCCCTGCCTAGGTTGACTTGCTTTTGGGCATGGCATAAGGATGTAAACATGTCCACAAGTTCCTCAGTTTGGACAAAGGTAGATTTCTCTAAACTGAGGAACACAGATAATCTGCCAGCAGCCCACAGTCTCTGCCCAGGTTGTATTGATCAGACTCTAACCACAAAAACACAATGTTGAGCTTTGCATTGGCTGAGGGTAACTAAACTATGCCTAAGTTAAAGTCTGTTCTACACATAAGCTTTGGAATGGCCGTAAGAGTTCAGTTGTTGCACCGTCGCTCAGCGGTTGCACTTTCACACCAATTACAGTACATACATGTACTTACATGTACTTACCTTGACCCAACAGTTGTTGACTGCTGTGTTATGGGATATGACGTTTTGAACACCCGAGGGATGCATAGCGCGCTTTTGTCTTACCTCTGTCTTAAGGAATTTATCCAAAGAAACTTGCAAGCTCTGAATTCCAGAAGATGACAGTCCTACTGACAGTCCTGATGACAGTCCGTCAAACCATACAATTAACCTATATACACAACGTAAACAATATCGTCTGCAAAAGCACTTTTCCCTCACTTCTTTAATTGCATAAACTTTAATGTGAAATTAGTGGGGGTACCAGTGAGTACATGTAGTCTGGTCAGCAGTCCCCACATTACCTTGTACGCTGTGAGGATGGGAACGAGTCTGGTAAACAACCACGATCATTGATCGAATTCCGTGGCAGCCTATGCATAAAATTTATCATGGGTATAACGCAAAGCTGACAAAAGGAGTAGAAATGTTCGCTCTCGAACTTCCTGAAACTGTCGCACGCGCGTGTGTGTGCATGCACGCACTATTAGCAAAAAGAGATATCTCACAGTGAGTGTGATATGCGGATATATTGCCCTGTCGTGTGATTGTTCTGGGCCAGTAACGGACAGTATCCAAGACAGAGGTATGACAATAAAAGTACAGCGGCCTGTAAATGTCACAAAAACATGTACAGCTCTTGGGGATGTGACATGTACAATGTGCATGTACATATTTGCAGTTCATGGCTGGCAATAAAAAAAATGCATTGAAAATGCAGTTGTTCACATTTTGATTGGATTGTTTTTAAGGTAAAGCAAATTGAAATGTCTGTCAAACGTTGGAGCTGGTACTGTTACATTGTTAACAGTTGCGACATTGTAAATGTCTGCAACGTGTGCACGACACTTCAACATTTCTTGCCTGCAGCAAAATAGCCTGTAAATGAGCGTGGCCATTTTGTGTTGTAGACAAGTTGCATTCACCCATCGGCGTATAATTTTTAGTGCCCCTAAGGAGCACATTTGTCGTGATGTGCTTTTATCACCATTGATGTAATGTTGACATCTACCGGTAAATTAGAAAAGGGTTCATTTATATCACCACTGCAAGGCCTAACAGAAAGTTTTGAGGAGCAGAGTGTACTCAAGAAATTCAAACTTGAGCAACTTCTCATAGTTTAATATTTTACTGCTAAAGAATTTGTTCTTAGCCTTTCACTTTTGTACAGATCACTGTATACCCCATGACTGTTCATTCATTTTTGTCCTCAAGTGTCACGATGTACGTACATTCATATACATGCATGTACCTATAAGAATAGAAAGAACTGTAGGGCATGTGTAAAACTATGCGGTTTAAAAGGCTGGACACGAGGAATCTACCAGTACACATCAGATACCACAGGCGAATAAACAACACCATTACCAAGCATCCCAAGGTGTGACAATTTAATTGTGGCTGAGTACCTGTTATTTGACTTTGAGGGGTATTTGCTGAAAAATAAACCAGAATTTGACCAGGGTCAAGAGGGTTCTAGCAGTGCAGCCTCATGGTTGAACACTGTGTCAGCTCAGGTACATGTATGGAGCAATAAGGCTCAGGCATGGCTGTACCGGTCTATCCCCAGTGTAGGCCAAGTTGTATCCCATAGTTCGATCTCATACATGTGAAAATGGACAAAGATATGAGTGAAGTATAGGACATGTTGCAAGTTTTGTAAAAGTGAAGGGAGGGAAATCATTTACAAGTGAAATGTCAATTCAACTGATATTTAGATTTAATGCATTGGTGATGATAAAATGTGAAACCGTGTACACAGCTGGAGAGGTCATAGTATTTTGTACTCTTGAGGGCCGAGTTTGGAGATACTACACGCATCTGCTGGTTTGCGTTCCCTGGCGAGGGTTACATTTTTGGACTAATTTGGATGAAGCTGAGTGACTTTAGTTTGTCCAAACAACAATTTTTGGGTGTCTATGATAGAGTTGCATCTGAATTATTTGGCAGCGGTTGACAGTAGCACAAAAACCTGTCGAAGTTGGCGAGTGGCTACAGGCATTTCCCATATATAAACTCACTGTGGCTAGCTGTGGCTTTGTGGAACAGGTAAATGACATCTGCAACTACAGAACAAGATGGTGAGGGCAAAAATATGTGCATTGGTTCATTTTGTTCATTAATTTCTGCACATCCAACAGCGCATTTAGGGCCAATTACAGGAGGAAGTGATGAGGACATTTTCAGTTTCAGAGGAGGGAGGAAAAACCTGATAAGGTTTCCAAGGAAAACCCACACAATCAGGCAGGGACTGACAACCAAATCTACATGCTGACCTAGATGGGATTGGAACCTGGGTGGCAGGGGTGGTAGGCGAGGAAAGAGCCACTACACCAACCGGACTCCCAGGTTGTTGGAGTGGATGCGGCTAATGTTTAAATTGATCCAGACAGACCAGGAGCATGCTCATATGAGAGGGAAATTATGCAGTGGAGAGAAACCTGCTCAAGTAGCTTGTGTTCATGGCAACGTTCGGCAACTTTGCGTTCATCTGGCTGTATATTTGACATTCCCAAGAAGTGCATTGGCTGATCTGAGCTCAAGAGTGCCTCAGACGTTAACGTAAAGGAAAGTGATGGTAAAATTCGGAGCAGTAGCTTGTGCGATGCGTGCACTATAACTGGATGACCCCATCACAGTGCACTCATCCCATGTTTAGACACACTGGCTGACATACATGTACAAACTAATCGTCCATATTGTAACTTTTGTCAGGTGCTCATTAGATAGCGTTCAAAAGAAAAATAACATGGGTCATCACTTCCAGCTTGCACATGACATGTTTGCTGAATGTATGTACATGGGCACATTGTATATTAGGGCCGCGAGTAACCCACAATGCCTTGCGCGCTGATTGCCGCGGCGTACTTTCACAAAATTCTGTAAGTGGCATTAGCCCTTCCCATTGTGTGCCCTGTAAGGGCAATGGAGATGAGCGGAGCAAACTGACCACTTCCAGACATTATCATTTGGGTTCGGGAATATTTATGGAGAGCAGGCTGTTTAAAACTGCTGTGAGGGTGCATTGCGATAGTTACATGTACATGTACATATTCATGCATGTGACAGTAAGAGAGTGTCCGTTGATCCAGACATGTTGTCATGATGTATCCATACACAATTGATCAGGGCAGAATCTGCATCAGTTCTTTCCAATTTTGTAACCCAGTTCTTTAACATTTGACTCTGACACAACCATAGTTTTTCAATTCTTGCTCAGTATTGTCTCTCTTTGTCACTAACAAATTTGGGGGTACATGGTTATTGTCCTGAATTTTTACTTTATTTTGTACATTTCATGAAGCCACACAATGTGTTAAAAATTGAAATATTACTGAAATGTGGACATCTATGTGTATGCATGTATGTATGCATGGGCTGCTTTATGCATGTGTACCGGTACATGTATAATATGCACATGCATCCTCCCCATGTATTCTACATGTACATGCATAAAAACAATTATTCGAAAGGGCTTCATATGCTGGTTAAATAACTGCAGATATTTTCTGCAGATGTAAAAATCAAAATCTTTTACAACGAAATGTAGTCTTTCATGTTCAAATACATTGTGGAGCTCTGAACAGTGACATAAAGGTACTATGCCTGACATCATAGTCCATCTCAGTATCTGTGTCGTTCAGTCAAGGTTTTGTGACCTGCACAGCAATGTATGCAATAGTTTGTGCACATGACCAGCTCATGTCCTGTGGTACATGCACACACCGTAGAATCCAACCTCTGGTTTTCCAAGTGAAAAGCTTGGGCTAATTACGTCGACTGAGGTCTAGTACAAATTGACTGGTTTCAGTTCACGTTGATGTATTTTTAGGAAAGGCCCTGAGGAAAAGAGCACTTTACATTCGATGTGCTCCATCTGAACCATGTTTCAGAAAATATTCCAGCAAAATTGAAAAAGTGTCTCACCTTACAAGTTACGTTTTCATCATATTAAAGTCATTTCATGTTGTGGTTTCTCTAATGCTGAGTTGGAGCTGCAGAGAAAAGTGCAAATGCATTTTGTGCGTTCATTGATGAGAAGTGGGTAAAAAAAAAGCAAACGAAAAACCCAGAATTAACACAGTCAGTAAAGGTGCTACTGCCGATTGGATTCCTACACCTTCACATTCGCAAGATAATGTATGCGTAAACATGGTATGTTTCATTCTGCATTATTGACTTGTTTCCCATTATTCTGCTCCTTGGAAATATTCATGTGCACATGAAAGATCCCTAGGAAATTGCTTGATGGACAGAACATTTTCGGCTCTTTCTCTTGCCTTTTTTTTCTTAAACAAGGGTTAACTGGCACAAGTACATGTACATGTAGGCTTGTCATGTTTGCCACTGCCTCTCGCATGAAGCAACATTTTTGTCTGAGTATGTGTTGATCTGCCCGAGAAAAAGATTGGCAATTTGATATTCTGGGTTAGAGGCAGTTCTCCGCATTCTCCATCCAGAGTGTGCGGAATTCCTCCTCGGTCGACCCTTGACCTCCAGGCTAGAAGCAGGCTGGCAGGAAGTAATTACAGTTGGTTGCGGGATTAAGGCCGTGATCCCAGGGGGCATTGTACTCTCCATTGCACATTGTCTGAGCCCTGTGCCAACGTCGCCCTGGCTGTTGTGCATAAAAAAAATAGAGCAATTTATATCCATTGGGCCGCCTCACTTGCAGTGCAGATGATATTGTGCTGTTGCTGTTTGAATGTACAGTGTACACTGTACATGTACAGTTTGTATATGTATACATGTACATGTACATGCATGGATGTAGTATCGTGAACGTAGGCCTGTACGCATGCAGTAGCTACTGTGATATTGAGCTGTTCAAGTGTAAAAATCAGCCTTAGGTCTTGTGCTTGTATACATGTACATTTTGTACATTCACACATTTTGTATGCATGCAAGGTGCACACGTACGTTACAACCATGTTCAAGCACACAGGAAGCCTTACACTCCCAGTGTCCACTTCTCAATCTCATTTATGTTCCAGGGGTTGAAGGCATTGATTTTCTTCAGTTCTAAGGTGAACAGGCCAAGGTTTTTTAGTACAGAGAAATCGGAGGTGCTCAATGTTCAGTTAGGGAGAAAAAAATGGAGAATGTATTTACAGAGTTTTCGTTACCTTGCTTGATTTTTCATTCATAAATACCTGGGACAGTTTTTCGATTCCTGTTGGTCAAAATGCATCATGTGACCATGTATTAGCATTTGATAATGTCCTCTGAGAAATGATAATGCCCGCTGCGTAAATCACATGCTGGCACCTGGATACAGGACAGATTAATCAGGTCTGATTGGTCAGGAGTTTGTGTGCACATGTGTGCCAAGTTCATTGAAGGGATTCTATTGGACAACTTTCAAAAGGAATAAACCATGAAATGGCCAGGGGTGTTTGGGAAAATAAGAGTTAAATTTTAGAACAAAATCGTTGGAAATCCATAATGTGTTGACTATTTTGACTGTCTGAGTAATAAGGTATTTAATGAATGGGAGTAAATATGTAAGTACTTGACCAGTCTTAAACTAACGTTTAAGACCTTGCTCAGGAGCACGAATGCTGATAATGCCCGAGCTGCAGGCGAGGACATTATCAGCATCCATTCTCCTGATCTGGTCAGCCTTCAATCTTTTGAATTTTATGAGTTCAGTGTACGTGTACATGTCCATCGGTCAATTTGCAAGTGGTTTTAAATTCTTTTGAATTATATTATTGGATAGTTGAGTGTAATAATGGAAAACCAGTTGTCCAGTGATTGTGTGATAGTTTTTGCAGTTGAGTAGTGTTTGTCCACAGTGGTAAGTGAACACAGTCAATCTTGTCAGTACAGAAATCAGGCTAAAGATCAAGAACCACCATCATTGGCATGCGTTCGCTGCCAACGCAAAGTTATCAAAATGTGCAGTGCTACCAGCACCAGGGTTCCACACTAGTCAACAATGTCCTTATCAGCCATGGCAGCAGTACATGTCTTTTGAAACTGCAGCCTCTGTGATCACCTGCAGGAAACATGAATTTCCAATTTGACAAAATTTGGCAATTTAGGAAAGCACAAACTGAAAGCTGTCCACAAAGTTGAGGGGAGACAGTAAACTGAATGCCTTTAACATTTAACACTGCAAATTACTTTAACACAAGTGATCTACATTCAGTTAGAACCATAAGAGTTGCAAAATGCACTTACAACAATAAACATACATGCACATGTACATGTAAATTTTTCGTGTGACCTGTCCTTACTGCTCCTGCAATGGTGCTTGAGCATCCCTTTTCAGCCATGATTGGCTCTCCTAAATTTTTCTTCAGCAGTAACAAATTCTTTGAATAGAAATCAGTGTACACAACGAGTATGCTCTAATACCGTTAATCCTTTTCTATAACAGCAGGGTAAGGCTCTGTTTGCAGTTCTTGTAATTAATGAAGTGGTGGGTTATAAATGAGAATGTTTCTGACTGGCTTACCCAGGTTGACCTGTCAGGCTGGGTAATAAATGTGGGCGTTCTTTGCTCACGCCATCTTGACTCTCCAGCAGCCAGTGTTTAGCTTTAAGCCAGTTAATGAATACTTGTAGGAAGATTACAGAGTTTTTAGATGCTGTCTAATTGTGCGTTTGGATAATGTTAATATGCTGGCCATATTCAAACTGGAAAATGTCAGTGCATGTTTGACGCCATGCTTGAGGAAGGACCTAGAACCCAGCTTTTTTTTGGGGGGGGAGCAGAAAATCTAGAAATTTTTCATAAAACCTTTGTGGCTTTTCTTAGAGTGTAGATTTAGGGAAATAAAATAGACCCCCAAAAAGTGCCTGTCTGTCAGCTAAAAAACACACTTTTGGGGAGGGGGGGATGGCCCCCATTTGCCCCCTGCGGATCCACTCTTGGCCATACTAAGCAGCTATTTGATGCATGCTTTGCTTACCTAATTGGGATACTATGCTGGGATATTATTGCAAATTTTGTGATCTCCTTTGGACAAAAGGCAAATTGCCCCAGGCGTCCCCAGATGATAGGCGAAAAACAAACTGTTTCTCAACAAGCATAGGAGTAGGTGTTAGGTTTGTTCATTCATGCACGAAGCGCTGAGGGAATTTTTACAGTGATATACATGTATATACCAGTGTGTGTTTTTATTTTTAGGATGGGCAGTTCTTTAAGTTGCTTCTGCCTGTAAAACTTACCGTTTGTATGTTTTAGTAAGACATAAAGCAGTTTCTGATCCTTGCCTCCTTCCCTTATCTCTGATTCTCTCTTTCTTTTTTAAACATTCATTTTGTTCAAAATTGATACACATTTTATGTTTGCTCTTAAGAGCACAAGATTTAGCAAGTTAACTGCAAGTTTTAATACCTGTTAGATTGGTTAAAGATCTTCTCTTTAGGCACAAAAGTATCAGCAAAAGATTCCAGAAAAATTGATCCACCATCTCAGAAAAGTCTGCCTTGGTAGAAAAAATACTAAAAAAGGGTACATCCTGCATCTTACTGGTACAAGAAGCTTTTTTGTTTCTTCAGCCCAACTTGGATTGCTTACTGTCTACAGATCATTGGATGAGTGGAGAATAGTACAGGCACCCTAAGTGCCTGGGCTGGATCCCCACATTCATGAGAATATAGACGCCCAGTAATTACAGATCTATGTGGGTTCTTATTGCCTACTCTGAACACGTTCTTCTCACCTGCGAGTACATCCAGGTTTATACAGCATGTATACCGGGTACATGTATTTTCGCATGCATTCATGAAAGCAACATGGTGATATGCTACTTTCATAAGGAAAGCATTTGATCTGACCTCCTGTTGAACCAGGTCCCCCTCTCTCCCTGGATGATGTATTGGTCCCAGATTTATTATGGAAATGACCTTTGTGGATTGAGTAGTATGTGTACCGCTTTAGGTAGTGTACATGTACTGTTTTGTATCACCATGGGGTATATTTTGCCACCTTGGATCTCCTGGATGTTTGCCGACAGCCAAGTAAGAAGGAATTGGCAATGATGCATGAAGGTGAAGGGACCAGCATACAGACTGGTCCTGGTCTTGTGTAACAGGGCCAAATTGTAATTTTTGTTGTGGTTGCCTGTGGGCAAATTCAGACACCATTTTAAATTCAGTTAAATTGATAGTTGAACTCACTTCGGTGTAACGTTTGTGCTGAAACAATGTCTGAATGCTTGCAAAGTTACACCGGATTGGTTTTTATCTAGCTGTCAAAAGAGTGATGTAAACCACCTTGGAGGGAAGGCTTTGTGTAAAGCAAGTGGTTTTAACATTTAGTATGATGTCTGTATGGTTAGGCTAAAACTTTTCTTCAGCCAGCCCAGTTGACCCAGAGTAATGTTACAAGTTTTCTGTGGTGCATCTTTGTTAGAAAGCCTATTCTTCCGTGAGGAAATTTACTACTGTGCAAAGCAAATTTCTATGGTCACACTTCAAGGTCTGTAATTTTCCAAGAAATTAGATTTGAAAACAATTCAATGGAATATTCCCGTAACAAAATACTGAATTATTAATTGACATTTAATTTAGATGATTTCCTAAAAAGATAAAGTATATACCAGCGTTACAAACACCTCACAGTTTGAAACCAAGATTGTGATGAAAATCTAATATTGCACTTTTACGTGTACACGATTTAGCATGGATATTATGAGTGGAAGGTCTTGGTAGCCCTGATGAACAGAAATCAATGTCTTCAAGGTGAATGCCCAGTACTTTGATGTTACCGGAACATTTGGTTCTTTTTAATTTTACGATGGACCCCCTGTCCCTGTGGTGAGCAACCAGAATAACTTTAACAGTTTTAGCAGAAACGCTGTCTGAACATAACCGGTAGCCGTTTCACACAAGATAGTATCCTGCTCAGCCTGTTGTCAGATCATCCAATTTGACCCATCTCTGGGTACTTGGTTCAGGTATTAAACAAGCCATGACAAGTCTCCATCACTTAAGTTTG
Source organism: Acanthaster planci (assembly GCF_001949145.1). The sequence goes on along the minus strand of NW_019091376.1, from coordinate 2,195,380 downwards.
TGTTTGAGTGTATAAGGAAGGTTTCCAACAATGCCTCTTTTCTTTGAGGTTTCAAGAGTTTTATAAAGTGTGCTTTTTGTTCTAGTTTGGGGTTATATTTTTTTTTTGCTGAGGGTTGAATAATGGTGATAAACAGAATGTATAAAGCCCACTTTATCTGCAAGTATTCAAAGGCATATGTCTGGATGGAAAATGGGAAATACTCAGCTTTGTGCTTTGGATTAAAAGGCCAGTAAAAAAAATGTACATTTTGAGCCAGAAATGAGCACTGCTTAATCTGCTGGGCAGGTTTCTGTACACTTATGACTACAGCAGATAAACTGTGACAAGATTCACAGAAAATTAGGTCTAACTTATTCTGAATGTTAATGTCCCCACTGTGACATTCGAGGTACAAATGAGTACAACTACAAACGTGCACTGGTAATTTTGATATTAACCACCATGTAGCTTATGCTGTGTCCGAATGTTGTGGCTATGGCTGGATATAGCACATGAACCAATGAAAGCAGCTTGCCAGAGGCTGCAGCTAATCCCCCATAGATTTGCATTTCTTCTGACCCTAGCCATCTCATTTTGGCACGACCTACATGTAGTTGTCAGCCGTCGGGATTGCAGGTTCAAATCAAATTTTGTTCAGTTGCCTTTGTTGGGTTTGCTGTATTGTACAGTAGATCAATATTGTCATCAGGTTTCCAACAATCTGAGGGGAAAAAACCCTCTTCTGTAATGCATTTGTAAGCTTCATAAAAGTACAAGTGAACCCCAAGCCACAGAAGCCTGGTGCTGACTCAAGTGAATCAGACTGTGTCTTGTCACAACCTGAGTAGCTCAGGGTTGCCACTGTCAGTTTCTTTAGCATCCCTGGACTTAGCATGTTCTACCTACTGCAGAGCTTGTATTCCAAGGCTTTGTTTTCTAATGGTAATAGGCAGGATTGACTTTCGTTCAAACATTTGCCGTCGAGATTCTGTAACTGTTGTAGTGGCACCATATTCACCTTCATGGAGCGCATATTCTTGTTTGGGGGCGCGCGCATTTTTGGCACATCGCAGTTACTAGTGATGGCCCCCTATTGGTCAAAGAGGCATATAATGAGCATGTGACTTTCATGCGAGTGTGGCACCGGTACCACTGAATTAATTGTTGAATCTAATTGTCACTGGATTACACCGTAAGTTCATGTACGGTTACATTCAAGTACCCACAGACGTGCAAATTAATCCACATGCTCTTTGGACAAGGTCCCTCAATGTATGTACCAGTATGCCCGACCAAACTGAATTTGGAAGGTCACTCTGTCTGTACTTGCATGTCAAGTTTTACTGGAAAATTGGTAATTTGAGGATTTAATGAGCCCAGCTCTTTTACACAAACGTCATGCTGACGCAAATGCAGATATCAAGCTACAGAAAGAACACTGGTAAAGCGTGTGTTCATTATAAATTCATTTTGCAATGCTTTTAACTTAAGCATTATCTATGATTCTGGTTTTGATTTTTTTGCATTGCAGAGTATGAAACACAGGTTGCAAATTGGGGGGGGGTGTAAGAACCGAATCGAGACTAAGACTAGAGTGAGAGTGTACACAGAATATAAACAACAGCATATAGAAAGGCAAGATACACAGTCAGTTGTTTGAAGAGGTACATCACAAATATAAATTTATATGAGTATATGCAGCCGAGCCAAGCATTCACAATCATTTACATCTCGTTGTGTATTTCCTACTTAATTTTTCAAGATTTAAAAACAAATGTAGACTTTTCTTTGTATAATATGTGATCATTAGAAATATTTTTTAATTACTGTGTCGTGTTAATTGGCTTCAGTCTCAGATTAACTGTTAAGGTTTCTCCAGACATTCAGTGTTTGGGGAGGGGGCATTAGGTGCAGGCATTCCCAACCCCTTTGTGATTTCAACACACTTGGCCAAGGCACAAATTTATTCATTGAATTGGCAGAATAAACTGGGTGTTATTTTGGCCATGCAAAACTGCAAGTGTAATTAGGGTAAGCACACAATGATTTCCAAACGAATCCTGCCAGCCAGACTCTTGTGAGCCCAAGCTATAGGTCCACATACCATCTTTCTGTCTCGTTTTTTTTTAGGCAACCTTTGGTTTGCCCTGTCCACTTCATTCTCACGTTAATAATCTTGATAGAGCTCAAGGTCTGCAGTAGTTTGCATTTTCAAAAACCCAGGGGCACGGTGCATTTGCTGATACATGTACAGTACCTTTGTCTTGTCAGTTTTTGTGCTTGCATGTGTGTGTGCCTGGGTGTCTGCATGTGCGTGTTCAGTCATGCCCACACTCTTTCCTGAGCGGCCATCGTTTTCCTGCAACCAACGTTAATATAGCCGCTGTCTCATCATCACGCCAAGCGTGTGATTTTTGTTCTCATCATTTCTGTCCTTTCCTCTCCCTTTCTCCTCTCCCCCCCCACCTTTTTTTCCCCCCATTGCACCGTGGTATGTCATTGCTACTCTCCCTTGTCTTGGTGGATACACTGGCAATGGACCAAAACTAAAGGCAAGCCATCATTGTCAAGGTACTATGTATGGGATGTTGGCCCCCCTCATTTCTTCCGGTTGACCTCTCTGTGACCTCCGGTTGCCATCCCCCTCGCTTGATTAATGTTCAAAAAAGCATGATGCCTTTGCAGTCGCGTTCTAGCCAAGTTGTAATTGCCATTGTGAGCCAGCTACCGTGCATGAAGTGTGAAATGCACAAACGATTCTCCGCGCCAAGATGGAACAAAGAAGACCGTGATTTATGCAGTAGTTCACAAGATCAAGGTCCTCCGTGTTCCTCATTGTTTATGTATTATAGTTTGCATCCTTATCATTTATGTCTTCTTTGGTTTTGCCCTTTTTCCTGTCTCTCTCTTTCTGCATGGGATTTCTGAAACAGCGATGGATCTCACCTGTCATGCTACAGTGCATCTCAATCTTATCACTAAAATCTGAATACATCTACCCAGTATAGATGTAGTCTATCAGTCTCCCTACATCTCGATAATTGAGAGATGCTAACACATTCCCTTGAATGATACACACACTGGTAGTCTGCTTCTGCCCTTTAGTTGCTGCAGCCTTCACATCATGGATGTAAACCAGCCAAGCCCGAATCATACTCCTTTTTTTTTTTGGGTTACAAAAGACGGGTGAGTTGATCGTCCTGGACAGCTGGAGTAGGCAACCAGACACGTCGAACGGTCTAGCCCGGGGCTTTTCCGAGCATATTCCCTGACTCATGAGCTGGTTAGTGTTTTAGAGGCAGCTCCAACCGCCTGCCAGTGCATTTTTTAGTACTTTTTTCCCCATCCATTTCCATGCATATAATAGTCAGTGCCTGGACTGGCCTTGTTTTTCTTATCCCGCGGGCAAAGAAATCTGGGTACAGTGGGGCTTGGTAACCAGGTAACCAGCCGTTGGAACATAGCCACAGGCACCAATCAGTGTTCAGTTTGGCTCACACTCAGACTCTACAGTAGAAGCCAGGTCAACCTGTGATTTAATCGGTTGTTGAGCCGTTTTCAGGCTTAATCTGAACAGCCCGGCCAGTGTGGGTGTTTGTGTTTTTCTCAGCATAAACCATAAGGTAACTTTGGATTGTGGACCCCCTCCTAATTTTTTTCTTTGACTGAGCTGAGGAAACGTACACCTGAAAGTCATAACAATGTCCACCTTGATTATGGCCTTGTACTCTCTTATCAATTAAAGTGTAGCTGCAATGAATTCTTCTTAAGCACAATTTTTCTGCATCTTTTTAGTCATGGAAGACATGGTTTAGTGCATAGGTATTTTTGTTCAAATTGTGAGCCCAGAATTAACTAAATGAAAAACATTTCTGAAAGAGGGATCGATGGTTTCTTATTGCTATGCACATAAACAGCAATGAATAAGCAAAGAAAAGAAAACTGACAAAAATGCAGGACTTTTTTGTGTACAAACCAATATAACATTGAGGCTTCTACCTGAGATGACATCACAGTTTTGCTCGTGAATAGGCTAATACTCATTAGCATAAAAACCAAAAAGGCATTAAAATGCCCTTTGAAATTGTGAAACCAAAGTTGAAAATAAGGTTTACTGGGGCACAAAGGTTCATTTTACTGGTTTGTAATCAAAAACATTCATTGCAGCTACCCTTTGACCTTGGGGTCAAATGGGGTCATCCTGAGTTGCCAAAACAGGTCAGGTGGAAGGTCAGACCCATTTGGATGGAGTTGGGATTTCTTTTTAGCTGCTGTCCAGTTACAATTTCTGGACATTTTTTCCGGACTCGACCTGTAAATCTGGACGCCCTGTATAGATGTATCTGGTGTCACCAAGTTTCTACGATTGTGATAGGAATATGTGGATAACGACTTTCAAGTACACTTCAACTGTTGAAATGCAGTGCTCTGCTGAATCACGATAGTTACCACATCTTGTGATGAGCAACCTGTAGCATATATGATCTTTAACTGCCAACTTCTTCGAATAAATCCCTGTTTGCACTGGACTTTCGGGGGGGCAAACGTACCGAGACGATGGGTACTTTGCCCATTTTAAGTCCAGTGCAAACGTCCCCGGAAGACTTCCTCTTGGTTATTTTTCCCGAACCGCAAAGGAATTTTTTACTGGCCAACTTCTGGCCAGGAAGAATTCCCGAGACACTTTTCCCAAGACAAGAAAGCCCAGTGCGGACAGTACGAGTCGGTAAGAGCGGCTTAGGGAAACGTACATCTGGTTTACTGGCAAGGTCAGGCTCACACGAACCCCGTGCATGTGCGTTGCAAGCGTCCACGTGACGTACATGTACACACCGCGAAGCTTAATTCTGGTTGCTGTGCAGTGATTTCGTGTTCAAATGATGGCAGATATTATTACTGAAACAATCTGAAGTTTAATTGGGGCCACCAATGTATCATTGGAAGACTGTAAGTTTGTAAACGGTGCATGCTTGGGTCAAAGGGTGAACATGAAAGGTCACGCAAAGTACCTTCATGTGCAATTACAGTGACAGCTCGGTTACTTTTCCCACACGTCTCGGTAAAAATCCCGCGTCGAAAGTCCAAGTGAGGACGGTGGTAACATTTGCCCATTTTTCATTTTCCCATCGGCTCGGTAAAATCCTCAGAAAATAAAGTCCAGTGCGGACAGGGCCTTGGAATTCTTGATCCAGCCAAATCCTTGGATGAAAATAAATATATGCATCACTTGGACTAAAAACAAAAAGCCGAAGAGGAAGGAAAGGCAGATATTGAATTCAGATGATTTTCTTTATTGTAAAAAAAAAAAAATATCAAAAATCTGACTTTGTAACTTCACACACAATGTGTGAGCTATAACAGAGCTATGCAAGATCCTTAATCACTTTCATCCAATATTCTTGATTTTTTCACCATCCAGCCTTGAAGTCAGACACGTCTAATTTCCTTTGTTGCCCTAGGCTTTTTCTCACTCCATATGTCAATCAAATCAGATTATCATTTTCCTCCCAAACCAAATAGAGTAACAAGCTGACACACAACTTGTCAGTTGAAGTCTTAAACATTGTTCCCCTCATTTTGTCTGTCTGTTTTCCTTTTTCTTTCTCTTTAATGCCAAGGCTGCGTGAGCCTTCACTTGCCGCAACATTTTTGCCGGTGGAAGAGGGAATGTAACAAAAAAACCAACATATTTTTGCAAGGGAAAATTATGTATCTTGGCCTTGATTGTAGGGAAATTTTGAAACGGCGTGCTGCTTTAACACTCAATACACGTCAGCCACAATTTACTTGCCATGTAATGTTTCGCCCTGCCACCCTTTTGTAAGGAAATGGAAATGGGAGGGGCAGGCAATGGAAAAGTTTGGGGGGAGGACAGCTACTGTGGCTGATTTCAGCATCTAGCAGATTGACTCTGACACAAGGAAATGTTTTGTTTGTGTATGAGATTCTTGAGTTCTCCCGATGAGGCTCAGTTAAACTCAGGCTCTGCAATCGCACGTTGCTTGTTTTTTGAGTGATCTCCACTCCAAGGTCACAGTCTTATCCATTTCAGCTCCCTGAGATGACAAATACAGCAGACATTGCCTTGAACTTTCCTGCTTCATTCCAGAAGTGAACATTTCTACGTGACTGTTTCCACCCCCACTCTTTTTTTTTTCATTTCAATCACATTTTGTTTGGTAATTACAAGAAAGGTTCACTTCAGGAATGGCTCTTACATGTACTTGAGTGTTTTCTGCAATATATGGATATTGCAGGATAGCATGTAGTCGCATTAGGGTGGAGTTGATCAGAAGGATAATCATTTTGCCCCCATGTTTGGCAGTTCAGGAGGAAATAAACTGGATGCTTTGGGTGGTCGAAATGAGAAAAATAAACATGATAAACATTTGCTCAAGGGATTAACTGTTGTTATGCCCCCTCATTGAAATCAAAAGGGCATACTATCTCTGCCTTGTCCTGCAGTGTGTTTGTGTGGCTGGAATATTCTTGTTAGTGCAATTACTTGAGCAATACTTCACATATGAACTTACAATTGGTTTGTGATTTGCTTTTGATAATCCTGAGAAGCTTAATATTGCATTTGGGCTTGAAAGGTCAAAAGTTAAGGTCACAACTCCTTGTGAGTGTGTTAACCTGAGAAATATGTTGCTATGAACTTCAGATTTAGTTTGTGGATTTCTATACAAAACCATAGAGCTACAACCCACAAAACCTATTGCATTTAGAGCTCAAAGGTCAAGGTCACAATAACTTAACAGAAATCTTGTCAGTGCATGAGAAATACCATGTAGGAACTTCAGATTCAGCTTGTGCATTGTTTTTGTAAGCCTAAAAGGTCAAGGGTGAAGGTTACAATGGCTGAAAGAGCACAAAATCTTGTGCTTGATCCAAAATTAAAGACATGGGTTTTGGCATGGGCTTGGTTGGGTGTTTGTGTTTGTTAACACATCATTCTTGTTTTCTGTATTCACCAGAAGAGTTCCGTGGCCCGGGATGAGGGTGGGGGTGGTGTTAAGGGTACTTTCAATTTTCAAATCAGAGTTAATGATGATGGGGGAGTCCTTGATTTTCCCGGGAACCTGCCAGAATCTTGCTCTGTGCAGGAAACCAGCATTACATTGTTTGTTACTGCAAGTTCACCTCCAAGATGCATCAAGTCCCATCCCTCCTCATGACTAAACTCATCCTCAATCATTCATAGTTCTTCCAAGACCTCTCGATGAACTCTGAAGGCAGAATGGTTGACAACATGGTTTCCAACATGTACGATGCTATGATAACCAGGTTTCTGCCCCATGTGGTCATGCAAAAGAAAGTTGCTTCTGTTGGCAACGCTTTCTTGCCGATTGCATTTACTGGATCAAACGTGTAACGATGCCATACGTCTCTCAGCATTTTGAAGGGAGAGCTATGAATAATCAGCCGTTGGATTTTGATTTGCATTGGAATTGGACATGTTGCTGCAATAGAGTTCGTCAACAGCTGCTTCTTGGTCAACATACACGCACAGTGCCCCTTCAAGAGGATAACCAATCTGTTTTCTTTTCAGTGAATATAGTAGATTTATAAATACTTTGACATAGGGTACAAATTTAAAAAAATCCTCAGCAATTTACAGACAGATTTCTTGGGGGATTAACTTCAATCCCTTGGTCGTTGTTTCTCTACTGGCAACCTGCACCAGTTCCCTGAAGTCAAATTATAGTCCTGCTGAGTATCCCACTTGTACGTTAATGCACATATACATGTTTCGCAGGTGCGGAGACAAGCACATTATTTCACCTATTATGTGGGGACCAAAAATGATTGTGGGGACAGACAAATTGCCCACAACTTGGTTCTTAATTTGCCTCACAAAAGAAACTGTCCCCTTAACTTAGTGAAGGTCTGCCCGCAAATGCTTGTTTCACATGTGGATGTTCCTTTATTCTCCTGTGGTTAAGAAAACTCATAGAAAATGCTCCTTTGATAACTCCTTTGAGCTGGATTTTGATGATTTTCTGGACTGGTCTTCATTTTGCCACAAGTAAACCTGGTCCCACAATGCCTCTGAAGTGGTTTCTCAGAGAGGGGAAAACACTGTGTGGACAAACAGTACATACATGTACATGTGTACATGTATATGTATGCAAGTCCACACAACCTTTTTTGACCTTACAATTGTGGACATCTTTTGTTGTGAGGTCCACTCTACGTTACTGGTATGTATACCACACTTGTGCACTCTCCAGGTACCTGCATAAAATGGAACATGATTTAACCACACCAGTTGAAAGTAATACATGCACCGATAAATGCCAGGGTGATGCAGTCTTGTAGAAATTCTTAAATTCTGGCTAGACGAGGAGGGATTAGGAAGGAGAATCAGCAGAGGAGATGTTGGGGCACCACAGGCCCCAATTTTTTATATTCATCAGCAAAATAAGCCCTGTCGGCAAATTGTTTTAAGTTTTGGGTGAAGGAAGTGTTAGATCATGTTCAGTCACATATTTATTGAACAGCACCCCTGGTGTCTGCTCTGATGAGAAGCACTCTCTCACCTGCAAAGAAAAAGGCCAGTGGGAAAGAAATTCACTAGGCACTTGATGCTCAAATGAAGGACTATTCTCAGTATGCTCCTTGCTAAAGTCGCTTAAACCTTGCGAGCATGGGGTGTTTTCACACCAAAGGAATGTCTTTCCTAAGAAAAAACATGCTATTTCTTGTTCTTGCACAGAGCATATTGGGTAACATCTACATGTGGGTAACCCTAAAAAAATAGTCCAACTACCTTTTCGCAATTTTCCTGTGAGTGTTCACGCAAGTATGTTTTCTCGCAGTTCTCCCCCCCCCATCCAACGTGGTCTAGCAACACCCCTCGGTTGAGGTTTCATAATGACGATGCAGATCAATCATGAAGTGCACACCCTGCCTATGTGTGGTCTGCAGGTCAGAAACATATACGTACATAGTCTGTCAATACCCCTGGTAGGATACGTCTCGATCATCACAAAGGGGTCAGGTGACTGCTCTGCACAAATGATTTCACTTCGCCACATGATTCAGCCTTGTTTTTCTTTGACACATCTTGCTATCACCTCTGAGTTCAAAGAAGACAGTTACTGGCACATGTACATGTAATTCTAATAATAATTGTAAGGGAGCAGTCTCATTGTTGAGCATCGTTGAGTTATACATTGGGCAACTGCTTGAGCGACATAGATATCTGCTTGGGTGGGAGTGCCAGTGCGTGGTATAAATAAGTACTACAGTTCTCAGGTGTACACTTTCGATGAAGATGAATGACAGATGCATGGTTTAACGTGTATAGGACTGTGCAGTTGTTCCGAATTTTCAATAGGCCAAACGTCAATTCTGACAAGCCTCTGTTGCACCGACAGAACTGTTCCAGACATTTCCACAATCTCCTCTTTGTCGGGCAGTGAAACTGACATTGTACACGGCTGAAAAGCTTCTCAAGTGCAAATTTCAAGGTACCTTCATTGCAGCACCACAAAATGAGAAGGATCATTTTGAGCAGGCATTCCACTCGAAACTCTGTTGTAGATAGTGCAACAAGTTCTCACATACACGTACGTGTATGTGAACTTGTATCATCATGCACATATACATGTAGTGCTGTACACATGATTGGCAACAAGAGAAGATTTAGATGTAATATCTGCCTTGGGATTTTTTGTTTCAGGCTTTTGATTAAATCTGTATTTAGTGAACTGCTGTTGTTGATGCCAGCACAGTGTGACGGGCCGCTTGTTTCTCAATAGGAATGCAATTTTTTTACTTTTGCAGAAAGCAATGAATTTGCACAGAGTTTAGGACTGCGTGGTTTGGAGCGGCAGCTGTTTGTGATGCAAATGCCGCAGATGTCAATTCATTTTTTCGCATGCACGAAAGTGATAGGCCAACTCATCTGGAATGCGTGTACATGTACGTGTCTGGGCTGACCCGTCTCTTACTTGGATTCCTCATCGGCTTACTTGAATCACAGTCACTAGTGCTCTGTACCCAGCTCTTAGATTGCTAAATCTCAACTCGTTCTCCCCGGGGGGAGAGAGTCATTGTTCTAACTTTACCAAGGGGTCTTTTAATGCATGATCAGGCAAAATCTTTTAAAACCTTCCAAACCAGATTGGCCAGCCACTAGAGAAATCTTCACATCTGCATGAATGTAAATCACAGTGCCTGCCACACTTTGTCACTTCAGCAATGGCCCAATCCCATACCTTATGCATATTCTCATCCCCAGTTGTGCTATAAGTTAGAATAATTGCATGTATATGTAGGTCCCCAAAACATTGATGTTGTGTTGTACACCGGAGAGAGAAGGAGGAATGAGACAGATGGGTTCATCCAGATGAGTGGCTGTTTTGCCAGTTGGCCACTGGTAGGCTTGATATCTCGGGTGATGTCACTAATGTGCTTATATTTGGACTGAGGACACCTCTCTTCCAGAGCTACAAGAAGTGTGTACGTATTAGGGTGATATTTGATTATTTGGCATTGCCTGTCATCAGCATGATGTTCTTATGAAATGTAAGACTGTTACCATTCTAGAGATTGTTAGGAAAAAGTCAGATTACATGTACATATATGTAGCTTGCTCAGGTGACGCTTGAACCCACAGGTGGGCCATGCAACTGCCGATATTTTTTTATAATCTTGTTGTATAAGTTAAAAAAAAAATCAACTACAAAAGTAAAAAAGAAGTAAAATATAAATTCAAAAATCAGTGTTGAAATCCCTGGAATCTGCATTTCGAGAGTCGAAGAATAGACGTAAGGAAAGCATTTTTTCAATTAATTTTACCTTTGTCAATATTTTTAATTACTGTGTAGCAGTTTGTCAGCCAGCCAGATATTTCCATATGCGAAATATAGTTCAAGGAGGAATGCTGTTACTTTGATGAAATGCAGATGATGTTGTAAGTGTGGTTTGCTGTGCCCGTTATCTAGGCCTCGACTGTAATTACCAGTGCATTATAGAGCCAGTGGCTGGGAAATATCTTTGTGAGTATTTATGTTGGTGTCTGCCCACATATGTGCTCGTTTACATTACGCGGAAGCTACGTTTACTGCTTCCTGGATAGAAATTATGTGCCAAGCCCAGAGAAACTGGGTTAAATTTGGCCATTACTCCATATCCCGTTGCATGGTCGTACATGTAGGGCATCATATTCCCTGTCAGGATTTACTTTGCCTTGATTGCACTCAAGCGTGGTTGCATTAGTCTTTTGAGGCATCCCACAAATATGCAAATTAAGCTATTTTGGGAGAGACATCTAGCGCTGTGCTTGTGTTATGTCATCAGTCATATATATTGTTCGGTTGTTAACTCTGCATGTGTCAATTTCAAATAACTGCAAAGCTCATATTCTTGCAAAGCACAGAACTGAGCAAAACAGGTTACCAGCCAGAGAGTCAGGGTTTCTGTCTTCCTTGTGATTGGTTTCTGAATATATTTGCTTTGCACACAAATTTTGTAAGCAGGATGTTCTCCTTAGCAGCTCCATGATATTAGGTCCACGTCAGCATTAATTACCAGGCTCTTGTGAAATTCCCTTACCTCTGTGGAAGAAATACAGACAATGTGTGTATACCTCAAACTTGTTAATAAACTAAATATATTTCTTTTATTGACCTACTGTACATGTATTTGTCAACTTGTGGAAGATAAGTTTATGCACTGTAGCTTGCCCCATCCCCCACCCCTGGCGTTGGTTACTAGACTCCTAGCCATGTAACTCTGGTCAGTGTGAGTCACATGGTCCAAGGTACCACATGAACACTGTTACAAGGGATGAATTACGTGTACGTACATGTACATTGCAGTGTGGGGCAATCATTCCGGGGTAAAGCTAGGATAATTATAATGCACAATTTTGTAGGAATTGGGTTCATAAGTGTGACGTCACTTCCGTTCAAACCAAGCCCACTGCACACAGGCTACATGGAACCATAGAACTGGAAGGTAACATGCAACTTGAGTGCTCACCCAATGAAAGCTTGTAATCAGTGGTGCTCGAGTGTGTATGACAAAGTCACTTAAGAACCGGATAGATTTTAAAGTTAGCATTTGATTGATGTGCAAAGGTTTGTCATGTTTTTACTGCAGTGTAGGTTCCATGCATAAACATGAGGGAGAGAGTTTTGATCTACTTTAGGGTAAAACACAGAATGTGCTCGCTTGTTGACACGTCAGACGCAGCGTAAGTACAGTGATGGAACTGAACTAAAGTCACCTTATCATAAGTGAATCAATCAGTGGTTTGAGTGACATGCTGTTGCCCTATATGTACGCATATGCAGTAGACGCAAATGGATGAACACACTTGGAGTTAAAGCCTGATGATCTGACTGAGGGGCCGACCTACATGCACTTTTTGTTTGAACCCACTGCCTGCTTTAGTGATCGACCCTTTGACCTGATTGTAGTTGAAGGTAGCTTATAGGATTTGCATGTTTTGTAGTTTGTCAAAATCAGCCAATTTTGGGGTTTGTGATTTGCTTGGTGTATCATCCCATAAACTTGTTTCATTTTTTGAGATTACTGTTGTGAGAAAATCAAGAAAAACACCGTTCATTTTGAACCCAAGAAACGCAGCTCATTTAATTTGTCTTGCAAAAATCCATGGGCCACAGGACGCTCCTGAGTGTCTGTACAATGCACAGGAGGTGAGGTCGAACTGCAGACCGATTATAGCCCTAAGAAATGCATTTTTCCCATGGCTTCGCATAGCTCTAGTGATTAGCATATTAACCTTCTACATGTAGTTTGTGTTTCCTCTTCAACAATGCAACAACATGTATGTCTAATAAACAACATTTCATCGGGCAGTGAAGTGACTGCAGTCACCACACAGTCATTGCACGACACATGTACATTTACATGTGCATGATCGACCACACAGTCATTGTTCGCTCTCGACACTTCCACACACCATCAGTGCCCATCATAAACACTTTATAAATAAACAAATATGGTAACTATCCTTGCATTTTGGGCTTGAGAGTTACTGTTATTGGAAAAACAAAAAGCTAGATGTTTTGAAATTGGAGGTTTAGTTTGAGAAAACCAGGCTACGGTTCGAGAGCTGCCATTAGACCATATCATTATTTTAAGGAGTGATTGCGAGGTGATATATTCACATGAGGTAAACTTCCAAAGTTTCATAATGAAACTTTAATTTTAAACCAGTCCAAATTCTCCGTTAGACTGTAAGTTACGGTTATGTATCTAGTTTGTTAGTTAATAATGAGTTTAGGCTTACCGAAGGTGTGTTGGCAGTTTGTATAGACTTAATAATATAGACTGTATAGACATTAACATATTCTCTTCCAACAGCTCAGTGCTTCACACATATTTTCGTTGGGCCCGATAACCATAAGAGTCCTCATTCCTCCAACAGGTGAAGGATTGAGGACTGTTAGGTTTAATCAGTTGCGGTATTTGAATGAACTGTATTTCCCAAAGATTGTCCGTCCGGACAATCGGTGGCAAAAAATGTAAAATTTCCTGTTTTCTCGGAAATGACAGCATTCCTGACAGTAATATTTCACGGAATGTCTGACACTATTATTACTTACATTTACTGGAAGATATTTCAAGATAATTTAACAGTCCCGTTGTTGAGACCTTGGAAATCCTTTACACTGCCTTAAAAGAGCACCTCTAAGGAAAATGTGTTTTCCCTGATTTTTATCTGTTCAAATAAATATGGAAGCATCCAAATCAAATGCAGTGTCATTTGCCTTCAGAACTCAACTACATGTATAACAAACATAAAAGGGCTTTTTTCTGTTCATGCCAAGATGCGAATTCTGAATGTAGATTGCGTCATTCAGAGAAAACAGAGAGAATGAGGGGAACCCTGGCCCTGTATTTGTGGTGGATAAACCCTTGTGCATGCCAAACAATGGCTACATGGCTTTACTTGGCCAACCAGTGGTGGTAATACATGTACATGTACATGCATGCACCTGCCTTATTTGCATATGGGAAAGTCCATTTTGAAGTTAAGAAACATGTGCTTGACTTTTTGTGCAGACTAGATTAGCTTTTTTGCATTGTAATGCTGAAGGGACTGTGCTAAGAAATTGTGATTGTGGCTGCTAATAACACATGCAACCACTAGTAACCAGCGGCTACATCCAGTTCCCACAGACATGTGTTATTTTTGGCCATAGCTGGTTCATTTAGACATGGCTTTTAAAAGCCTCCTTGTGTGTAGACACGCATGTGGGTTGAGGAACATGTTTTGTGCGTGATATTTTTCACTCCAAAGAAAGTCTTCCTTAAATAATGTACTGCTATTCATGCATTACTAATTCTTCCCAAATTAAAAATTGATGAAAAAGAAAAATCCCCGAAAGTACAGTTTGTGCAGTGATGCAGAGGGAAGGTCGTCTCCAGTGATATGTACTTGCCGGTGCAAATAGTGAAGAATAGTACAAAGAATTTACCAAAATACAGTAGTGTTTCATTAGCACAGTAGGCTCTTTGATGCATGTTGGAAAAAATTAATGGATTTCTTTTTCTATTTATTTACCCTGGTATGTTTTTGAATCATTCTTTTGTGTTCTTCAATATATGTATATGCAGGTTTCTGTATCTCCAGGAGGGGACACCTTAAAGTTGATACTGAACAGTGATTATGGCAGAGGATGTATGTGTATGTGTTTGAACAAATGAGAATATTCTTTGTCAAAATAAAAAGACGTGAAGTCAGGACTTCTGCCAACAGTCGGTCCCATTTCCTGATGATGAATAAACAATGTCAACATGTTATTTGAATGTTCAGGCTTATCTGGCAGCTTAAGTTAGAAGCCATTACGTCAATGGCACTGTGCTCTTATGCAGGTGGTATGCAGGCCTGTACATGAACCTCCTTGACCAATCGAGTGTTGTGGTTTGCCAAGTGCACACCGCGTCTCAAATTTGAGAATGCACAGGTGAGCCTTGTGTCTCTGCGGTAATGGCATCTCCTTGGATAAGAAGTCTGTAACACTAACAGTAGCAAGAGACTGAATCTGATACTTGGCATATGATTTATATACAGCAGATCATAAGCTATTGTCGTTGAAACACTCTTCACACACATGTACATGTACATGTATGCTTGTACTTGCTCTGCAGTTGTGGGAACAAACACTTGTGAATACACCAAATTTTGTTGGGACTGAAAATGTTGTGGGGACAGAGAAATGTCCTCACAACTTACTCCTAATTTGTCTTACAAAAGAAATTGATACCTCAATTGGCCCGGCGACGGCCTTGTCTACACAGACCTACTGAAAACATAAAATTAAAATTACACCCTTTTTGCGTGTCAATGGACACAAAAAATTTTTTTCCACAGGACATGTGATTGCAAAAATATTTATTGTGTGGCAAAGTGTCCTTGTGTCACTTTACCAAAGAGGACGGAACACACAGGGAACAAAGGATGTTTCCCTGTCCTCGGTGGTCAGTCTGTCGTCCCCAGTGGTAAGTGTCTTTGCTCAGTCTGGACAGTGTTACAGTATGTTGTAGGAACAATAGACCTTTTTCACCCAGGTGACTAAATGTAAACAACACCACCACGTGTGGACCACCTTGGCCACGCATATATTATATTCTTATGGGCAGCTTCAACCATGGAGAAAGGACACAGAAGGAGTTTCAACTCAGGCACATCAAAGTGCTCGATGATCATCATCGCCGCCCGGTCAGATGAACAATAGTAAACATTCCAAAAATATCTGATTACTGCCTGCAGCTTAGCTGGACAAGTGGGGCCAGTAATATATTAACAATATTTGAGGTGTTTTCTTTGGAATTAACCACAACTTATCGCAGTGAACAGGAAACAGAATGAAAAAATATCTAACATTAGATTTACTTTTGCCATTTTGAATGATTTTTTAAAAGATTTTGATGCCCTTTTCCATTATCCATGCATATGTTTGTAATTTCATTTTGTCACTCCAAAACATCAGTTTTCAAAGTCTTTGTACGAGTTTGGCTAAGACTGGCCAACAGCATGTTGAACACCACAGGACAGTTAAGTTCATGAAACACAAAATGCGCTGTTTCATCACAGGGAGTGATCATGAGATCTCATAAAATACCTTTTTGTGTAAATTCCATAATAAAAATGATTCAAATAAAACTCAAAATCTTACAAACAGCTTGGCTATTAATTCCCAAAAGAAGTCCAGAAGAAAGCATTCGATAAAGGGAACGACTGCACATGAACACTGCGGGTACAAAGCCTTATAAGAGCAACTGCGCAAGCACTAAATTTGATGTTGTTGTCAGATCATATCAAGCGCCAATGATGGCATGAATATGCAACTTCCTATACTGCAGTACACAACGCTTTAGGGATGCAGATTACGAATGAAAAATTGCGGTGATGATCATGGGGTACAAAGGGGGCTTATGGTTGCAAAACAAAGAGTGAGTAGCAAGCATGCCCTGCGCTCTGGCTATAGACAAACCAGGCATGCCAGAAAGCGGAAATTGGCCAGATGTCATAGCCCGGGCAGTTCAAACTTCTGTGTCCTTCCCCATGCTTTAACTCATTACCGTCACAGCACATCATAGGTCTGGCTCGATTGTGACATCACTGGAAAAAGGTCTATGGGGGTGTTGGTGACCAAGTGGTTAAGGCTTGTAACTCTTGACAAGAAGGTCATGGGTTCAAATCCAGCTGCTGGCCGTAAGTTGTGGCCTTAGGCAAGCTATTTATCTTCTGTTTGCATTTCTCCACACCAGGAGTGTAAATGGTTGCATCTGGGAAGCAACCTGCGAAGGATTGTCATGCGGCATCCCATCCAGGAGGGGACAGACATACATGTATTCTCAGTGGTGCCAAGAAAACTGTAGATAAACACGGACTGAAGAGCCTAATGGCGGAGAACAGACTTACATTACTTGCTTCAAAGGCATAATAGTCAACACAGTGCTCTCTTCTGGGTGGTAGAGCAAAAAGCGACTGTGCACCAGCACATGTACATTCTTTTTGTTCAGTCTGCGTGCGCAGGTTTTCAGTCACATGAATTTTGATGCATTTGTCCGCATTCAGTTTACACAGATGTGCGCGGAAACACAAATGTCTTCCATGTCCCTTAACACACTGGTGGAAATCGCTAATAGAAATACCCCGGTTCAAAAAGGCACACACCTCCATGGACATGGTACGCTTCCTTAAATGTCTTTGCCTGTCATGTTACATGACATAAAAAACCTCTATACATGCATTCAGTTGGAAGCATTATCTCTTCACTTTTTGTATGTGCTTTACCAAAATAAATACTGGCATTCAGTGCCCTATGCACCTGTTCTTTCACGTCAATGTACATGTCCTGAATGTTTGTGTACATGTGCATAAATGTGTTGTGTCATTCTTACGGAACCTGAGCTGCTGAAGAACACGACTTTATCCTTCAAAATGATCCTGTTAAGTACATTTTCACTAGAATCTGCATGTTTCTCTTTATACTTTCTACATGTAACTACATGTGGACACTGTTTGAGTGACAAATTTTCAGTTTTATTGATTTCTTCTACACAAGATCTGTTAAAAGGCCTGCAAGCATAGGATACTTGTTACGGCATCTTGCCACTCATTTGGTCAGGTTGAATCTCTCCTGTGCCTGCCTTTCATTCTGGTAGCATCATGCTGATTGCTCTCAATGACCATCCAAATCCAGCATCGGGCAACTAACCGCTAGGTCAAGCAGGTCAGTGTCCCTGGCCACTGGACCGACTGTTGGGCCACATGCAGAGATAAACAGCTGGACTTGACCTGGTGCTGAAGAGAAAGCTGCTGGCGTTTCTAGGGGCTGTTGTTTTGGTCAGTGCTTGATAGTAGCATTTGGATGAGAGCATGATTAGATCAGGGATGCCAGTTTTCAGGCAAAAACCTGATTTCAGCCTTCTTTACTGGAAATGTTAGGCTAACAAGGTTTATTTAGGCTTCTGCGACCTTCATTTCAGGTTCTGGACAACTAACTAACTGGCTTGCATCCCTGTTAGATCCAACATTTGCTTTAAAGTTATCAGCAAAGAAAAGAGAAGTGAGAAATACGATAGCTACATGGTGTAAAGCAGGGAAGGTCCTGTACCCAGTGTTAACTAGAGTCATGCAGAGAATAAATCATGTAATATACTTCAATCCAAGGGTACGATACTACAGTAATTTAGATCATTGCCTTGATGGTCGTGCATGTACGACATACTCTGAAACAGATTTCTGAAAGTTGGCTCATTCTCACTTGAGTGTTTGTTTGTGTTTTTTAGAATCTTAACCACTGACTGTATTATTCCATGGTGCTCTTGCCTGGGTTTTGTCAGCCAAAAATGCTGTTTCAAACGACAAACACCACGTTTGTTCAAGATTTTTGCAACATTTTCCATAACATTGTCACTTTTTCAAAACCTTATACCAAAGTGATACAAATGTCTTGCTGCAGCCCATGACAGTTTGAGGGATGCACACACACTCAACCTCCACAGGCTATTTCTGGTGTATACAAACTTAATGGGAATCAGTCAAGTGTTTGGACCTCTGTATTGAAGACATTACGCAGAATAACATACAGAATTTGTTGGAACAGGTGTTGTTAAATGCCCTCTGTATTTTGACACGGGTAATCCCCTTGCATTTAGCTGTCATGTGGCATGAAGTGGTTAATGTGCGCCACTTGTATTTGCCCAAAGCTTAAATTTTTTTGTAAAGTATCCAGCTTTATACTGGTCTAATTGGAACTCTCCTGGCGAATCTTTCAGTGACTGACATGCACGCTTGGTCCTTATTGAACATTTGACTGTCTGAAGTAATTCAAATGTAAGGTACATATGTTGTAGTCATAACTATAAGCCTAAGTGCATGAAAATTAGTTTTTATTTGTTTACATGCTTACATGTATGACTCTTGACGTTAACATGCGTTGTGTAGTTCAGTCATTTTGAAGATTTTGCCCATCACGAAATGCAAAATACCTGCCAATTAACAAGCCTTCCTTCCCGCATGAAGCTGCTAATATTATTAAAACTTCCCAATCTGTTTATCTTGCAAAATAGCACCTCTGCACCACATTCATCCAAGTGCAGTCTACCTGCTCGTTTTCCCCAAGCGGGATGGTGGGAGATGCAGTGTCTTTCATGAGCCTTGAAATAAGCCCATACCCTTACGCTTGTGAATTGGCTTTTCAATTACACGCACTTACATCATAGGCAAGCACATTTTCACTTGAGGCTGTGCATGTGCATGTATATGGATCTGCTGGGATTCTGGAACCATTGAATTATTAAAATATTTCAGGCACCTACATGTAGGGAATGTGCATTCCTTATGTGTATTTACTAACATGTACAACCATTAGGATGATTTTTGTGTGTGTTTTGTATGTATTTTTGTATGGACTGATTGAACAGGAGTTCCCTTATATCTGACTTGGATATGGCATGTGCTTTTTTCACTCACAGTTTCGGAAACTTTGTTTTTGAATCTCAAAAGTTTTTATTTGCTGGTAGGACTCCTTCATGTATTTTCCTTCAGGGTGTTGCTTATTAGGCAAATGTGCAGGTATTGTGCAATCTTTTTTAGGCCAAATTTCCTTCATCTCGGGGGCCTTCTATGAAGCCATGAGCTGTCTGATGCTGAAGCAGTGGTATTAAAAATGGGCCTTTAAAAGTGCTAGTGTTGGACTTCAAATCAAATCAAATTAAATCAAGTCAACATTTATTTCAATTCTGTCATCATTTACATTAGAATCACGTGTGCTCTTAATTGCATAGTAATACATAGATACACAAAATATACATGTGTAAACACAATATCTTTATGAACATTTTGCACATAACAGTTGAATGATGGCAACATGAAGGAAAGTGGTGAATGCAGAGGTGAATTCAAGTGAAGACTTGGATGCAGCTCGTTAAATTAATCTCTCTCTTTTTGGAATAGGTACAAATCACAGTCGTTATCCAGTGCTGATTAAATTATGCCACTGAAGGCTTGAAGCACTATCCATTCTGGAACTAGATTCCATCAAAGATTGGCATTGTTCTGCCCCTGCTAAGGATATCCTCGTAAGATCTATGCATAGCTTTGATTGGTGGGCAGTCCTTCAGATCTGGTTGCTCGTACATGGGGGAAAACCAGTCTGAAATTCTAAGGCTAATAAAAAGGAAGCATTTCTGCCATACTTGAAGCTTGGTTTGTGTATATATGTGTCTGCATGTAGAATTATGACTAATTGCACAATTTGGCCATGACAGTCAGCAGAAAGATGTCTGAATAGGAAACTGTCCATCCCGGCTGTCATTATGCATGGATAAAAAAACCCCTAAACAACCACCTTAGTCACAAAGACATGCCCCTTGTCTCTCTTCTCCTCATTATATGATGGATTATTCAAGGATTTTTCCAGACCTGCTTTGGAGAACATGCGCAGATTCCAACACATGGGACTTCACAGCATTATAGAGACCTGTAGTTGTTGTTGTAAAAAAGAGGAGATTTAGTGGATTGGTTTTCCCTGTAGGTGAAGTCATAAAATTGTCTGTATTGATGTTCTTCACTGTGTCGTTGGGAGTATCTCTATGACTAAACCAGCTTTTATTTCATGTCTATAAACCAACTGCTTGTACCTGTATTTGCAGTGTGATTCTGACTACATTAGTTCTTAGTTTGTTACTCAGAAGGCACTGTTGATTTGCTGAGCCAGAATTCTCCCCTTTCAAAATTCCAGCAAATGCCATGCAAATTATGCTGTATTTGCCTTTGCTTTATTATACAGCAAAGTCGGGCTTAACATTTTGGGCATAGACACTAATAATAAAATTTGGGCTGTGTTAACCATGGAATCTTGAGCTTCTGGTGAGTGTTGTTTGCTTGCAAGGCTTGCACAGGAATTTGTGGGCCGACCGGGTAAGCACAAAATGGTTAGCTGTGAGATTTACATGTGGTGCATGACCCAACTTTTCTTGCCAAGACCGGCGTTGTTTTAATTTTGGGGGGGGGGGCTCTGAACATAGCGCGAAATTTGACAGGGTCAGAGGGTGGAATAAAAATATGATAAAAGTTGCCCTAATTTACGTAAAGTAAATGGTCCAGGCACGGAGGATGAACACAACTTAATGAGAACACTTTCAAATAGGAGATCACGGATCATCAAGGATGTACATTACACACGTGATTTAGTTTTGTGCATATTTTATTTTTTAGTTCACTAAAAATACTGCATTAGTTGAAAATATTTTTGAAATTTCATTCTGAGTTGCCAGGAGAAGAGAATTTTTTTCAGAAATTGTACTACTCAGAGTTGGCAGATTTGCAAGGCAACAATCTAAAAATGCTGGACTGACCTAATAAATACCTGAACCATTAGTGTAGACATTAATGTAGATGAAAGATTTTTTTTCATTAATACGGTACCGGGTAAGCAGTCATGAAATTGGGCCTAGATATCACAAATAGAGTAGAAGGGTAAGCGAGATTGCTCCCTTGCCTAATTGGTTTTCCTGTTTTGCTGTTGCTCCAGGCGTTCACATTGAACAGGAATGTTACATGCCGGCATGATTGATGGGTTTGCACTTGAAGCAGCATTGAAAATTTGGGACACATTTGAACATACTGTTTAAACACACATTCTCCAAGCATGTTGACTGAACATCAGGAAGTCGCTGGAAATTTTTCCAGTCATGGTTAACATTTGTACAGTTACTTTTTGGCTGCTTTCAGCTAAGTGTATGATTGTGTGCTGTATCACTGTAATTTGAGCATTGGGAGAATAATGAAATACCCTTTACAGTAACCCGTTCAATTGTGAAAACTTTTGGCTGTTTGTTGGGGGTTAGCAAGTAATGGCTATTTTGTGTGTGTGTTTTTCTTCTATTTGAAAAAAATTCCCCTTCAAAACAAGGCTAGAATATCGGCAACCTCTACTTTTAAAGTATCTTTACATTTTGTTTCACTCAATTTTTAAAAACCTCTTACAAGTGGTGTACCAGCCCAAAATTTCCTTAGCAGCCTTGGAAGATTTCCCCTTACACAGCTGAAGGATTGAGGAGTCACCTGCAGAGGGCATTGCTAGAAAATATAAAACTCTTAACATTGTTGGCAGTTGACGACGTGCATAGATGAAAAAAGGAACAGATTCCTAACAGTACTTATAAGCAAGGATTGCCAGTATGCATGTTTGTTGCCAGGTACCCTCTTATGCAGGCTTCGAACTTGACAGCGGCCACCAGCAGCCAAATACCGCGATGCCCCAGCAAAGTGCCATGATGCCTTTTAAAATAATATGTATCTTCCTGCCAAGTTGGTCGACATGCCCCGCCCACTGATTCCGCTTCTTTATGTATATACTCAAAAGTGGTTTTTATGTTTTGACCATTTTGAATGACAAAATGTTTTGGGACATTGTGTAAGGCATCATGGCGGTTCTCCATATACTTGCAGGGCACACATGCACGACATGCGTTCAGATCCTACGTACATCGTGCATTATGTACATGTACTGTAGGCTGCATACGAATCTGTTGTCTAGAGCTGTAGGTGTACTTGTAGATGTAGTTCTTCACTCCGTTGGAAATGCGCAGAGACGCGCATGCAGACACAAGCAGAAAATAGACCTAGCCTAAGCTTCGGAAGCCCATTTCGGACACGGCTGTAATAAGTACAGCAGTAGAGAACTTGGCATGGCAACCATATCAAACATAGGTGAATTGCACCATAAACATGGCATCAGGCTGGTCGTATATGTATATATAGACTGGCTGCCAGTCCTCATACAGAGTTGCACATTTTTCACAGATTCTGGGGTGCAGTGGGCTTGGTGTATGACTGTATTATGGGGCCTGAGTTATGGGGCTGGGAGTGGGATCCAGTCTGGGTTTTCTCTGGCTGTTGTGCTTGCATAATTATTCGTACACACTCTAATCCATGTATTGGTTTTAAGTAATAGACAGGACAATCCAACATCAAACGATAAATAGCAGATATCCTTAGTATTTATTGATGTTTACCAGTGCTTTATTTTTACAATGATTCAGTGTCATTGCACAGCTTATGAATAATGAACGACAATGAAAACATATGGCTTGGAACTTGGAAAGTTAAACACCCTCTTGATATTGAAGGAAAGAACAAACTTGGCAAATGAATCAATCAACAAGTAGCATTTTGAAAATGGCCTTGGTGCCCTTTCCAGTTGTCTGGTATGTCCCCTTTTTTGAAAAGCTTTTGAGGCCAGTGGCCTTCCACTCCCCTCTGAAGCTTAAGGTTGAAGCCTGCACGTTTGTCCAGTTGTTAAGGTGAAAATGTCTTAAACATTTGCATAAATATGTGCAAATGCTGAAATTTTAGTTTTCATGTGCGAGTACATGCAAAGTATTGTATGCTGAAATCCTCCCATTTTTGACAATTTTATCAGAAATTAACATTGATACTTTTGCCTTAGCATTTCTTGTGTCTAACAGTAACAGGTCATGGCAACACAGCTTGGGAGCACTTGCAAAACTGTCAATATGTCATCCACAGAGGGGGCTATTCACAATCACCATAATTTGTTAATTTGCACTTCACTGCATGCATCAAGCTTTGTATGGTACAACTGAAATTCCTGCTATGTCTCAACATGTTAGAAGCTGGTCATTTCTCAATGAATCTAAATGAATACTTGAATTTTTAAATGTGTTTTTAATTTGTGACCGTGCACACTTATTCATGTAAACCTTTGCAAGCAGCTTTGGTTGAATGTTTCTTGAAGTGGATGGTAGAGGTGTAGAGGCAGTGTAGTACATGTACATATCTTTCTGTTGTATAGATGCATTATTTGTCGGCAGACGATTTATTTACTTGGGGTACAGCAGGCCTTGCGCTAACTTTTTTCCTGGCTAGCCCACTGGGCTAGTTAACTGGATATTTTACTAGCCCGTTTAGAGTTTTATTAGCCTGCGTATGAAAAAATTATCACCCTGTTGCACAAACATCACGTTTCGAAAAACACAAGTAAAAACACATCAACAATGACTCAGTTTTTGCGATCTTGTATTCATTTTCACAAAAAGCATTGTGTATTTTTTAAGTTGTAACAGGTAGGCTTATTCTGAATATTTCACAAGCCCACTGGGCAACCAAGGAACCAAATTAAAGTAGCCTGGTGCATTTTTCGCAAGAATTTGTACGCCTGGCTTGTACTATTTCGAGGCCTGTACAGGCACAGGTCCCACTTGCCATCTTCTTCTCCTTGCTTCAAACAGTGCTGTTAGTCATCTTTCACATCCACTGATTAGCCATTACGAAGCAAGCTGCCTTCAAGTTCATGTACAGCCTCAGTTAATTTCACCTCCTCATCCCTTCTTTGTCAATTTTACCATTATTATCTTCTTGAACATTGTAAAGAGGTGTCAATCAGCTCATGGGAATATTTCCAAGTTGATGCAGGCTCTAAGCATGTCCGAGTTCTGGAACGGAAAGTACATGGATATATGTTTCCTTGGTACTCTTTGCTGGTACCAAGCGCTCTAAATGAATTGATAGTGTAAACTACCCTTATCGGGTTGTGCATAGCACAGATGGCTTGGCACATCATTTCAGTGAAATTTTTTCAGATGAAATGATCCCCTTTTCTTGGCTTGGCATCTGTAGTGACTAACAATGCTCAGAAATGGCAGATGTTGGATCACGTGTACATTTGCACGTATGTTCATAAAGCAATAAAACAAAAATGTCAGAACTTGATATGTGCATGTCTCTGGTTTCTCTTCCTTTGTTCAGCCAATCAGCAACAACCGTGAGAGGAAACCGGGTGAGGGGCGCAACGAGTCAGTCATCGTCATCGACAGTGACAGTGACGGCGAGCGGGAGCATGTGTCCCTGCATCACCACGGCAACCCAGACTCTGTGCAATCCTCTCTGTCTCCCAAGTCTGGCAGCAGCAGCAACAGTCGGCCAGCGTCAGAAGGTAGGTCAAAATTTCAACTTCTGAACCCATTCCCAAACCCACATGAACAAGTCGTTTCTTTTTATCTCTCATGTGAACATATCCCTGTAAGGCATTCAGCAGGTCTTAAGCCCCAGGAATTGAAGTCCGGTGCGCAGTCTACACACTGCAGTACCAAGGGGGGATTTACAGTAGCTGATTGAAAATGCTTAAAGGGTAGACGCAATGAATTTTTCTTAGACAATTTTTCTGCAACTTTTCACTCTTCTTCAATGTATGAACACTCTCTTATACTCTCATGTGGTTAAATGCACTGAAAAGTGCACTTTTTTAAAACTTCAAATTTTCCATGCTTTTCTAGGCAACTAGGGGCACCATTGCTGTGATGTCATCCGGGGAATGCATAGTTCTCTGCGTGGGTTTTTCTATTAAAATAGTGAACTCACAATTACTTTCTGAAAACATTTCTGAGAAAAGCAAAAATGTTCACTTATTGCTGTGCACATAAACAATGAATTAGCAACAGAAAATTTAGTACAACAAAATCTACAATTCTATTTTTTTTGAAAACCAGTCCACCATCTATACCTTTGACATCAGAACCACAAACTGCAGGAAAATGTCCGTTTAAGATGACATGCAGTGGAAATGTGTGGTTTGGATCTTTGGCGTATAAACTCGGTTAGTTGTCAGAAAGACACAAGTAGCTCATCATGATAAATGACTTTCTGAAGTCACACACAAATCTCATAAACATCCCATGGCAAAATAAATATCTATTGTTAAGCAGTCCCTACCAGATGCAAAAACAGCGGTGAATGTTGTGTGCATTACATTATTGGAAAGCACCAAAGCACATGTATGATGACATGGCCATGCCGATGTGCACAGCTGCACTGGAGTCTGCATGGCTCGTGTGTACTTTTCTTGATAATCACTTGTGACATGTAGATGTTATCAAACGTTGGACCAGGGCAGAAGATACTGGCACCAGCAGAGTTTTACTTGGCTTTGCGCACGGTCCATTTCAGGCCTCCTTATTTTTTTTGGTGTTGAATGCTTTTTACGATCCTCATTAGATTCAGCCCTAGGTTTTGAAACCTTGTCTACCGCACATTGCAGCAAACTGAAGTCAGTTTTGCCCTGTAAATGGAGATCAGTGAAGTTTAGGGAACAGGGTTTTGTCAATTTTTTTCTGGGAAACCTCAGGTTGAGAAAGAAACCACCGATATCAAAATGATATTGCCAATATTCCTCCAGTATTCGATACTTGTTGTAAGAGCAAGTCATTCCATTTAGGCCCCTTTATCCTTATGACACTTTGTTGTAATTGCTGTTCACAGCTGTTTACAGACCAGTGGTATGTGAATGCTTCCTATGTGAATGATTACATGTAAATTAACTCATTCAGTGAAGTTCTACCTAAATGTTGACCAAGTTTACTCCCACGAAATCTACCGATATTTGTTCTCTCTGCTCACCACTTTCATGAAAAAGGCAGAAGAATCAAGACAATGTTATCTGCTGTGTTCTTGTATGCTGCCCTCTTGTGGTAGCTTTTGGCCAGGTTGAGTGGTGTTTGCCAGAGTTGCTGTATGCACCTCCGTGACTGCAATGTAATGTACATGGGTCTCGCACTGGTGCAGGCACTTCTAATGCTGTTAAATTAATGTAGGCACACATATTGCGCATATTGATGAAAGCAGTGAAAAAAGTAGGGAAAAAAATCACAATTTGATATATGTGCATTTTTTTATGTTCGATATATTTGAATACAGTATTTTGATTTTTGCCCAAAATGTTGCTTTGTGAGAGTATTTTCTGAAGATTGTTTTCCCTTCCAATTTATGGATCATTCTTAATGTCAGTATTCATTGAAAGTAATACCAAACCTGTCTTTTATCACATTTAGGGTTGTTGCAAATTTTTTGATCTGCAGAAACTGCCCTTTTTAGGAAGATTAAATGTGATATTTTTAAAATGAAAATATGTACATGTATTTTGTGTTAAATTGTACCTGAATTTGAAATACAGGTGCTCAAGTTGTGTCAAGTGGTCAAGAATGTCTTCGTCTTCAGTCAAGACATTCTTTGATTACATATTTTTCTTCATTGTGTGAAGCATACTGAAGGATAACGTCTTCCTAAATAAATCTATTTTATTAAGCTTGACCACCGAATCCCAAATGGAAGAAGTACATACATGCCTTTAAAAACATATTTGCAGTATAAATACCCATTTCCTTCATTATGCATGCTTTAAAAAAAAAGTTGTCAGTGTATGACATCAATTCCTGAATAATTGATCAGGTTCTAACAGTTCAGGCATAAATAATCTACCTGTGAACTATTCTTCATTGATTAGTTTATGGTATGTCCTGTCCTCTTGTCTCCCCCCTCCTTTCAGTGGCAGTACGGTCACCCCCGCCCCAATAATGCACCAATCCGGCTCAGCCCCAGACTGTGCATGCAGTGGAATCTGCACCTGTCCATCTGTTGTTATGCAAATGAAGGAGACACCTGATAATGACCAATCAATTACCATTGCCAGGCTCCTGAGCTACCCATCATCAGAGCAGGCAGTTGGAAGGGGAGGGGGTTGAAAGATTTGCATCATATTAGGGACACATTCTACATTTGACTATAAAGCAAGGAGAACGGATGCTATGAATTAGTGGACAATTTATCAGGGAAATGAGGGGGGAAATGATCTTAGAGTTTTCCAATGTGCTTCCAAATTACATGTAAGCTGGCTTTATTGATGAAATCACAAATGCATTGCCACTTATGGCATTTTGGTAACAAGTCTGACGTCTGAGCGTTATTATATGCTTCAAGGATTCTTGTAAACAACAATTTTTTTTAAATCCTTTTTATAATGAATAATTTGGTTCAACCATAATTCAGTGCAAGTGGACTTTTTCATTGTGGAAATTAGGGGAAAAAAACCAACTTCATAATGATTTAATATAGCACTGCTTAAAGTGTAGACCTCACTGGTACCTTCTCTTATCGCAACATAAATTTCCATATCGGCTTTTGAGCGCTGACAAGTTTTTTGTCAGGGATCCAGTGATATCAAACCAATGACATTAGCATTTGCCCCTCCTATCTGATTGGGGCTATCTTTATATACTAAATGGGTAGATACCATGGTCATTCAATACCAGGTTTGCTTGCGATAAACAAATAAACAGGGTCATGTGCCAGTCTTGATTGTGTACATGTGCACGCATGAAGGCTTGAGCAGTTCTTGTAACCTGCTGGAGTCATATGACTGGAATCTCCAATAAAAACAGATTGTTATGAGTAACAGTGTGACCTTTACACACCAACATTGGAAAAGGATGAAATACGAACAGAATTGGGCATAGAAGCTTTGTGAAGTTCTGATGTTTTTGTTTTAGTTTTAAAAAAAGGAAAATGATTTCAGCTTTTCTTTTCCCTCACTGGCTTGTCTTGCTTCCCCCTCCCAACTTACCCCTCTGTGTCCACCCGATTGTCCAGCGCTAATCTCCAGTCTTTTGTCAGGCGGATGCCCCAGAGATGGCTTGACCATGCTGGATGATCCAGGAAAACGGAAACTCGTTATTGATTGTTTCTTGCGAAGTGACTGTCGTGCACATGTACCAAGCCAGTTCGTAAGGGGTTGCAGCTTGAGCTGGTCCAAAGGTGCTTTGTTTGAAGTTAGCTGAGAGATAGCCATGGAAGTCTTGTTTGCACAGTTGTTTGTGTCGTGCATTGGAGCATTCTTGTGTCAGCATCGATCGGGGTGACCTGGCCCCTCAAACAAGAGTGCACTTCCTGAAATCTAGTTGTCAGACTGAATCATCAGCCGGAGGTAGAGAAGCATGGCAATACGGAAGAGGCTTACAGTGGCCTATCGTTTCATGTTTCCAAAGGAGAGAGTTGCAGCGTAAACTTCTTGGACTTGTTTGATGCAGGCAAGTCACTGTTACTGTAAATTTTCCTACCTCAGAAAACAGTCCTTTGAAAAGATTTCCCATTTAATTATCATTGTTGAAAAGGTTCAAATAGGTACAATGTAGTGTCTTGTTTTAGAGTAATTTTTAGCCGCAGATGGCGCTGTAATCTCAATTTGTTTGGGGAATGTTCCCTTGATTTTGTTTGGCATCCCTAAATTTACATTTATAGGGAGAGTAACACAAATCATGGTAGTCGAAAAGATTGCCAACTTGTCAGGCACGCTCTTCTTTATGAAGTTCCTTCATTTGTCAATTATTCAACTTGACTTTCAATTGAATTTTATTTAATTTATTCCGTGGGCAGGGAAGTAAACACTAAGCCGCTCACTTTACAGATGTGCCAGTAGCTGGAAGGTCCAGTAGGACAATGACAAGCCCAGAGGATGGTGATTAATGGGGCGCCAACATATTTTTTGACCTCCTTCTCCCCCCCCCTTTAAAAAAAGTGTGATCTTTGTTGATACTGGCTAGATAGGTCTTTGCACACTGCCCTTTTTTTCTGTTAATGCTCAGATACTTGAATTGCAAGGCGGCTCAGGAAAGGTGAAAGTGAAATTCTGCTTGCGCAGAAAAGTGGAAATCCATCATTAAAGTGAAAAGCTATATTTCTTGGCTGAATTCATGTTACATTTGAATTTTTTTTTATTTTCAAGTACTGAATGGGACAGAAAAAAGTGGTTCTAGTAATGAATAATGTAGCTGTGGGTCAGAGTTGAACAACTGCATTTCCACTTACTGGTTGTATGTTGTTGACTGTTCACTTGCTACAAAAACCATCTGTTTAATATTAACATCAAGAATTGACACCTTATACCTTTTACCAGTTTCTCATTTCCTCGCATGTTAATTATTTCACCTGACGCATCTCCTGAATTTTCGTGTTAACAATTCCCTGCAGGAAAGTGGCATTGTAATAAACTGGGAATTTTTCATCATATGCCCAAGCACAGAATGTTGTTTGCTGTTCCATTTTTTTTTCCTGAGGAGCAGTTGTGGGGTTGGGGTGTTGTAGATAATTCTAACCCCCTGGTGATTTGTCACCTCCAAGAGTCTCCTGCCCCCTGGTGGCTATGAAGTGTTTTGTGCCCTTCAGTGGAGAGCGTTTATAACACCCTCCTGGAATATCACCGCTTGCAATCCGACCCAGGAGGACAGCCAGAGGTGCAAGACGCAAGCCGATCCATGCCAGGCGTGAAGAAGTTATTTTCTCAGCCTATACAATTAATTTTCTGACATCATATCTACAACCCCCCCCCCATTCTTAATTTGCTGTTGGGTGATGTATTCATGGGGATGAGTGCGGAAAATGCATAGGGATAGTTACATCTACAGTGGCCAGACCATATTAATGAACACGTACATGTACATGCAGTCCAAACAATCATGCTGAAATTGAATTTGAGAAATTTATTAGAAATCTGGAAATAATACTTTCATTCGGAATGCCGTGTTTTAGTTGTTAAGTTAAATTTTATGCCATCCAAATTAAGGACAGTTTTGACTTCACTCAAGCGAGTGAAGTACCATATTTCCTATAGAGTATTCTTAATAAAATTCATGAATTCTAGTTCCATTTGTCATGTAATGGATTACCTACTGAGAAATGTTGAGGAAAATGAAATGGAAATGTTCCGGTTGGCAGTATACATTGACATTGTTTACATCTCCTCTGCCATCAAGACTCAGTCGTGTGCCCATAATCGACAAACCAATTTAACTGTGCATTCTGTAATATTAAGCGGTCACCTTACACAAGTCGGGCGATTCCTTCTCAACCTCTTAAAGCTTCATTATGATAATGACATCGGCCCAGCAGCAATGCTGTGTCACGGCTCATGGGACACAGGTAGAGAACAGTAGTCCATTTAGATAATCGTCTGACGAGGGGCGGTGGATAATGAGGATACCTGGTTAGGAAGCATCCACTAAAGGTCGATACAAGATTAGTGGCCCACACCCTTGCTCCCAACTAAACAACCCCCCCCCCTTATCTGTTGGGAAATGAGCCATCTGCCCAGGCGAGAATCTATGCAGTATGGCTGATGGCAGTGCATGTTTGATTAGCCAAAAAACCCAGCAGGTGTGGTTTTTACCTCCAGGGTGGGGGTGGGGGGGAGGGACTGGGAAAGAACTGAGCTTATCATGGAGTCCCTCATTTTCACAGGAGTGGTACTCTGTATGTGTAAAACAGAAAATGATGTGGGGAATGTATGTTGTGCACATATTTTAACAAGTGTTTGTGTGGCGCTGACTGCAAACACAAAGTGTATCATTAACTTGTATTTATAAGAGTACAAAAATGAACGATATTCATATTTTTTGAGGTGAAATTGTTATAGTCTTCAGTTACTGAATATGCTGATGGAAGCTTCCTTGATTGCACTGGTTGCCAACCAAGCATTTGGACGTAAATGGCAAGATGAAATACAGAAACGGAAAGACTAGCATGCCATTTTTTTTTTTAGGACTGGATGTTATAGCCCTGCAAGATGTGAACAAATACATGTTGATTCATAAATGCAGTTTTGTGGTTGCATTTATTGTCTTGTTAGTTGTTTGTCAAACTATGATATTAGATTTTAGTTTTTCCCCTGCACAGTAGCCTGTTTATAATGAGTGCTGTGGTTGATGGTGAGGAATACATGTATCTTTAGGTAAAATCATGGCTTGGGTGTGTGAAAAAGATCAATGAGTCAACAGCGGGAGATTATCTTCTTAAGGGATTTACTGTAGGAGCAATGGGAGCTGCCTATTGCTGGCAATAGGTTCCTTTGTGCGGTTTTTTAGAGTTCTTGTACAGCACATTGTATCATCATTTACATCATGTCCCATCACTTGTGTGTGGTGCGTGCTTGTGTGGTTAAGTGTGCAGTGTCCCACAAGGGCATTTGCTGCTCCCCCCACAGGCTGAATGGAGGCGGCCCAACCTTTGCCATGTAAATGTGGCTATTGAATGGGGACTCAATAGCGCACTTGAAGGGTAATCTGCCTTGTACACTAGGCAGGCCGTGTGACATGAGCCACACAGTGTTGTGTCGGCCCGTCAATCGCAAAGCGCAAGCTCACAGGGCGAAATCCTGCATAGCTGTGAAGCCGCCTCTAATATTGGACATATAAACATGGCCGTGAATAATGGAAGCATCTACCCGTCAGCCGCTCTGGAGATGCCCTTCCCGTACTTTCCGCCACCCATGCATTTCCCAGGTAAATTCGTCCACAGATATTTTTGGGGGGCTAGGAGTATGGGGCACTTTTTGTGCTGGTTGTCTCCCCATTGTTGTGGCAGTGTAGGGGGACAGGGTAAGGGGGGAGGACCAAATACACAGTGCCTATGGGGAGCTTGACCGGCCGACCTTGTGTGTGCTTTATTAGGGACCTTACGTAGTGTGAATCAATGTGGTGTAGACATCTCTTTGTCTGACTGTGCCGTAATGACTGTGGTAGTGCGTGTGTGTTGAGTGCCTGTGTGTGTGTTGTTGGCAAGCTTGTGTAGAGATATGCGAGCCCTTATCATGGCTTATTCATTGGCTGTGTGGTCAGGTTATTGGGGGAGAGCAAGCGGCAGCATCACCATCAGCTTGTGTGCACTCATCATGGGGGGCTTGTTGGTCCGCGGTGTGGGTGATGATGTTGATGATATCCAGCGATGACTATCCTGGTGGATTTCTCGGCTGTGAATTTCTGATGTGATTGTATCTAGTTTGGCAATGTTGGTCAAGAGGGATGGTTGTTGTCTACAGTCACTTCCTTGTTAATTACTGCCAGTGTAGTGGATAAATATGGAATGGAGTGCCGTGTTTGGATTGAATCATCAACTACCTCTGTGGGCAGAATTCAGAGAGGAAAGGTTTCTTTTCCCACATTAGCTGTAAAAAATTCTACTTGAAATATAAAATGCAGCATGTCCATGCATTAGCACCATATGGCCAGATACAGTTTTTGTGTGTATGTTATATCTGTATCTTGACGCAAAATACTGTGAGTGTGAACCAAAAAACAAAAAAAATTAATTTGAGCAAAAATCATTAAATTGCTTTTTAAATCTTGTACTTAACATTCTTTGTGAAAATACATGTGTAGAGACATCTGCTCACGCACCATAGTGGTGGGGACATGCACTCGACATTTCACCTATTTTGTGGGGGCCGAAAAAGTTGTGGGGACTCTGAAATGTCCCGGCAACTGGGTTCAAATTTCCCAACAAAAGAACTTGTCCCCTGAACGCAGTGAATGCCTACCCACCCCTTCTGTCTCCCCGTGCGTATGTGCATGTGCAAAGGAATCCGTGCCGAACAGTACATTTTGATAATTTTTACATGATATTAATGACAATGTGCTTGTGCCGATGACTGGCTTCTTTCAAAACAAAAATTTGGCATTGTCCTTTATTGTACCTGCATCACACATCTTCTCTGGGTAAATGGCCAGATCTGCAGATGTTGTAAATGCCCTTGCACCTGTTTAGATGTTGTTTGTGATCTAAGAAATAATAGTTTATTGTTAGGTATAAATGGTTATAGTTTGGAGGACAGAGTTTTGCAGCGACCTATTTCTCATGAACTAGTTGGCACCGGGAGAGTTTGGTGGGGGTTGCTACAGCTTTAGGATAGGAGTACCCCTTGTGACAATGGCTTTGTTAAATACATGTGTAATTGGAGGAGATTGGCAACTCCCATTCAAGAGGCCACCCTCCTTCCCCTGCTATTGAAGGGACTTACCCCTTGAGGAGTTGGGAACATCTCACTAAAAATGTAATAATTGTGGAAGTGGTACTTCGGAAATGATGCAGCAAATCGATATTTCCCTGTGATCCGTGGAATTATTTCCTTCTAGGGTAGTTTCTAATGAGAATAAGGAGGACCCCCCCACCAAACCGGATTCTGGGTTGTAAAGGAGAAGGGGAGATCTTAAATGGAGTTGTCTTTTGTTGGCTTTAGCTCAAGCTGCTGAATATTTTCTTAATACTGAGCAACAGTGACAAAGGTTTCTTAATTTAGCGAACAAACAAGACAGCATGGCATTTGGCCAGTATTCTTTGTTTGCTTTGGAAGTGGTTTTCTTAGAGAACAGAGTTCAAATTTGCTTAGCACAAAAAATACTGGCTTAGCGTAATTGGTTGCCAAAGAAACATGCAGTGTGGATTACTTGAGACTGGTTCTCTGCAACTCCATGAAATTGGACCACTAAAATGAGAGAAGGGCTGTGCTGATTATTTGAATCTTTGGATATTTTATCAATTATTGAACATTCAACTGTTCTTTTTTAAATGGAGGTGAAAAATCAATGAAGTTTAAAAAAGGGAAATATTCCATCATTTGGTGACAAACGTACATTCAAAAGGCATAGGAATATATCAAGGTGTGATGTATAATCTTAACGACAACTTATATGCCTAACAAAAAGGACAACAATATTTTCCTTCAAATTTTTTTGGGGTGTTTGAAATGTTTGTTTTGTTTCTGTTTTTGTTGCAGTTTGGTACAGCAGAGTTTTCATGGAATTGATTGAATATGGAAGATTGAATATCCAGTTATTGGAATGGTATCAGCCATTGGTCTCAGAAATGAGAGTCCTTTTGGGGAAATAGGGTTGGCTGAATCAGCAGGCAGGCTGTACCTTTTGCACAAGGGTGCTTTATGTGCTATAGTGTTCCGTCACTTCCTAGCCTACACTTAAGCATCAAAATAAAGCCCTCCAGAGCGGAGTCAAGTCCATTGCAGGGAAACACTAGTGAGAACCATCGGTCATTTATGGACATTTAAAGTGACCATTCTTATTCCAGATCAATTCCAGATCTTGTACAGACAGGAATATTGAGAAATTCAAGGCGTCTTTCTGGGATTGAGTAACTGAGATGGCATAAAGGGAAAGCAATCTTTCCAAGATACAGTACTATGAAAAGATACCTTTCCAAACCACGTCATCATCTTTCTGAGATGAGAAGTGGGGAATTAGGGATAGGTAGACCGTAGATGGTCACTTTAAACTTAAACTGCACTCATTACATTATTCATTATTTTCATAATGGATCATCTTTTTGTCTCTACCTTTCTGGCTTTATCCTGCCGAGAATTTGTCTTTCATCATGAGTATGGCTTGTGGTTAGCATAGTGTTGGCTGGTAGGCAACACAGCTTGGCAGAGCTGCTGACTGCGACACCTTGATAGGGCCATAATGGCCGTCTGCAGATAGAGAGTTGGCCAGTCATATAGCGGCAAATTACGTGAACGCAGAAAATGAGTCGACACCCAAATTGCATTTCCAAGTACTAAGTGCACAATGTGTGAAAACCTAGACAAAGCGAGAGAGAAGGAAATGATGCAGAGAGTGATGTAAGGCCATCAGATGGATGATCGTTGGCAGCAGTAGCCAATACATCAGTTATGCATTGTTAAGATGTACGTCATGGAGATGAATATTTGTACAGCATTCTTTGTTGGAGGGTTTCTCAGTCTGGAAGTGTTAGGTAACAGGCCTGTGTAAACACTTGGCATGCTAGAGCCACTGAGCGTTTCTCACAATTCCTGCTTACATTTGGAGGTAAACAAATACCTCTGTGCATGGTGTTGTACATTTGTGGCATGCAGTCTTGATGGTGAATTAATGCACAGCAAAGAGCCATTTCCAGTGACGTCGGTCATAGAACCCTTCTGAGCATCGATCACAAATCAAATCAGTTTCCTGTTTGGGCTGCTTGTGTTTTGCATGTTAATTTTTACTTGACAGAACTGATGAAGACCAGTTTTGATTGAGTTAAAAATCCATCATGGAAGGGAAACAGTCCTCATTATGTCATCTTATCCAGGTTACCAGTGTGTGTGTGCTTTTGGCAACATTTTCT
Organism: Acanthaster planci; assembly: GCF_001949145.1. The sequence continues at coordinate 2,159,634 of NW_019091376.1, read as the reverse complement.
TGATGCCATACATGTAACTGCCATTCACAATTTGATCTGAACGATTTCATTTTTAGAAAGAATAGAAGAAGAGGGTAAAAGTACTACTGAGCTCTTATCCGTCTAATCAGAAAGGTGTTTAAAATTTATATCTTGCCCTGGATGAAAAATAATTGTGCAGCACTGAATGCATTCTTTTCCCTTTCAAAGTAGGGTACCATTACACCCTTCCCCATATATTTTTATGTAGATCGGACTCAAGCAAAGGTTGTGTTTCATGTACATGTACTACACTGTGGGTGTGCTTCACTTCCTGCCTGATGCCAATAGCACATGTGCCATGATTGCACTGGAGTGATTGAACTTCAGTCCACAGTTTGTTTCATCATCAGGGTTTAAACTTACCCAGTAGCTTCTACGGTTCATGTCACCCAGTGGGGAAAGGAAGGTTGCTGGTCCCAGTGTGTCACCATTACTGCTTGTTCGTTGGGTTTTTTTCTGAAGGATGAAAAAGAGAGCAGTATTGTTTTGTGTGGGGAGATTGAAAAAGGATCTGATAGTGCCTTTAATAGTAATATTTATTTGAGGAATTTTGAAATCACTACACATTGAGGTAAGTGATTGATGCCCTCTGTTGCACAGAATCTTGTGGGAAAAATTACTAAAATCCAAGACAAGTTTGTTTGCATTGTAATAAGCACAGTGTGCACTTATAAGGAAGCAATTTTTTTTTCAATTTTATGTGATCCTTTGCACATATGGGTGCAGTGTCACAATTCAAGGAAAATTCTCCGCCAGGCCGAGGCGCACAAAAAGTACCCCCAGAGATTGTTTCGAAAAGAGGGGTCTGTTTGGGCCAAGAAATGGTGGGATTGTGTCAGTATGGCCCAGGATCATCTCTTTAGATTCAGGGGCACCCATCTGGGGGCAAAGCAGACAAAAATGGAATTGAAAATTAGTCAGAGGAGCCTGAGGAAGGTGAGGGATGTCATTTGAAAAATGGCCGCTGGGAAGGCCGGGCAACATTCACTTTTTGGGGGGTTTGTTTTGGGCGGATAATTAAAAAATTCANCAGTTGCCTGCCATAGGGCTCCAAACTTGGTTGATTTTACACTATTTTCAATGGAGCTTGAATTGGTTCAGTGCACCCATATGCGATGCAACACCGCACAATGGCTTTAGTGTGTTGGTATAGTTGGCTAGTGACTTTGAAAACAGGTCTTGGCAAAGAGGTTTTTTGTTTACTTTGCACAACAGGATCTGGCTTTTCTTTTTTTTTCTTCGCCTTGTTATGTCGTGGTAAGCATAACCCTGGTGTTCTTTATCCACTGACCTTTGTGCAATCATCCTTGTCATCCTGCTTTTTGGATTTTGGAGACCCTTCTCGTTCACATGTGGGTGTTGTAGCTTTTCCCTTTTTTTTTCCTTCTCAAGTGCAAGGTTTAATGTCGCTCTTCATTGATTCGCCAGAGTGGTGACAGTGAATAGTGTATCATTGGGAGTTTTACCCAGGAACTGCGTAATTTCAGGCAGCGTGGAATCCTAGAAGGAGTGTACCACTCCGTGTCCCTGTTTGTTTGAGGAAGTTGATGGTGGCAAGATTGTTCATTTTTAATGTTTTGTCATATCATGTTTGGGAGTTGGGTGAACATTTTTTAACCTTTTAACGGCTGAATGGCATACTGGTAAATCTTGTTAAAGATAATTATTTTTTACCAAAACAGTGAAAATTTTGTTATCTCTCCCTCTCTGTTTGTTCTTTTCTGCTTTGTTGAGTTTAGGAAAGAACATGGCATCCTTCTTATTCTTTGTGCTGTGGAGATCTATTGTTAGGTTGTTCTTGATGTCATTCTGTGTACAGGTACTGGGGAGAGAGTTGAATTCCGGATAGTTGTCTATTTTTGATGATTTTTGAAGCTTGTTTTTGGCTCTGTGAAGGAAAAGATATGCCCAATATTGCTGTCTTCTGTTCCAGCTACATGTACACACAGTCGTTCTTGAGAGCATTTACTTGATAGTGGCTGTTGAAGTCTTCATCGTTATTGCTGCTATAAATTTATGCTTTTGAAAAAAAGCACTTATGCAGATGTGAGCTATGTGACCACATGGGGGGGAAAAAGCCAAAATATTTGCAAATAAAGTAAGTCATGCATGGGATCACAGGCCTACTACGAGCTGACATGTCCATTGATCCATCTACTCTGGCATTCACCAATTTTTTTTGTCCCTGTTGCCATTTCTGTTTCTCAACATGGTTATCGACAGCTTCAATTCTTGTCCATTTATTTTCTTGCCAAGGCCAGGTGTGCAAATGCAAGCAATCATTACCCGTGGAAGAACTCCACTTCACAGAGCCACAAGGTGAATGGGGATTATGACAATAAAGGAAAAGAAGCATATATGCTCATGTATACATGCATGTGGACATGCATTTTCCGGCGTCTGGTGCGTCGATAGATTCAATGGTCATCTTCTGAAATTGCTATGGCGATGTAGGCGGAAACATGACGCAATATGCCACATTGTGGTTTGGGAGGGAACTAATACTTTTCTTCCCTCCAGTATGCATGTATGACAGGCAATGCGCAATGACTGTTGCGAGACAAGGAAATACCACTTGTAATTTTAATACCTGTAATACATATTTTTTTGGCTCTATTTCTGTCGCATGAATTTTCACAAAATTGTATTTAACAGGAACACCATAACATTTCTGCATTTTATTATGAGTATTATATTGTAATAATAAGCTGCCACAAATGTAATACTTGATGTTGCAAATTTCTGATAGATTTGCATACATGTACTCCTATCAGTCTGAACAATGTCGTGTTCATTTGTTAGAATGTTTTTCAATTATGGCATTATTACAGAACGGAAGTCCACTTCCTGAGTGTGTGTAGGTTATGATATTGAACTGGTAACTATTCGATTGCAGCGTAAAATTTGCAGCATAAATTGATGGTCTAGCCAGGGGGCTGTTGTATATTTGAGACATCATGAGACCTACAGACAGTGCAGACACCTTGCCGAGCTCCTTAAGACTTGGCCAATCCGTGTTCCCTGTGCAAGTCATGTGACCACTTCCGGCCTATTGCACGGATTGCAGTCGCCTATTGATAGTCAGTTACATGCACCTCCTCGGGTGGGGATCCAAGGTGGTCTCTGATAGGCTAGTTAATGCGCACTGTATGTTTGCCTACCAATGGTGAGTCTCGTTGAATGCAGTCGCACGGTTGCTTCCCTGTCAGAGATTTTTCCTCCTCCTCATCCCCTTTAACGAAATATTATGCAAAATAGCAGTCTCCATATCATGGCCTAGAGGCATGCTTAGTGGGGAACGGATCCCCTTGCCACTTAGCCTTTGCTTGGAACATTGTTTAATATTATTTACACTGAAGGGCCGACGGATAATTTGTGTTGTAAGCATTCTGAGCCAACCCAGCCTACACTTTTTGCTGTCTTCTCTCGAGGGTTTTTTTATTATTATTCATCAAAAACAGTAGAGGATTTTGTGATGCATTACTCGCAATAACACTGAGGAGTTGTTGCCAGGGATTCTTGTTTACAGATATAGCTAATGGGGTTAAATCATTGTCCTTATGTCTTTGAGATGATTTGACCGACCTGAAAATATAAATATATCTTAAGTCGCTGCATACTCCGTTCGTGTACTTGAATGTTGGCGCTTGTGTTTTGTTAACAGTACATGTAAAATATTTTTTAGAGAAGTTACTTGTATCCTGAGTTTGTGAAGATACAATACTCAACAGCATGGCGTTGTACCACGTACAAGTATCTTGTGCTATTTTGTGTATTTTGGGAAACACATAATGAGTTAAAACTATTTTCCACTTAAATTAGCTGCTTTGGGTTTTGTTAATTGGTAATCAGTTTATGATCTGTGTGTGTTTCTGTTGTATTTTCGTTTTAGTTTTTCTTTTCATTTTGGATTTGAGCATTGATGAAATCTCTACTATGAGTCATTTGTCATCTGTATGTACATTTCATAAAAAAACTCACAACAATGTATTCTGCATAATGTTCCGGTGATGTTGGTGTTCTAAATTTTCCCTTTTGTCATCTAGGCCCGATTGTAAGCTGGTTTAGCACTGGCTTTACCAATGGATTGAAGGAAAATGCCTCGAAAGGGCACTCGCCCATCAAGCTGCACGTCATCATACTTGAGTGGCATTTACATGTATGCCAAAGAATACCTTCTGAAGAGAAGGAACAAGCAGTGCAGACGTTGTGATTAGACCTGTACCTGGCATTCAATGACACTGATTTTATGAAGGATTTGGTGGTGTATTTTTTTTTTCATGCATGTTGTGTGGGGTGACGTTGGTTAGAATGTGAAGGCTAGCATTCATGGAACACCTCTGTGTTGTGCATATGTGTACGTCGGTAGCAGCACTGCTACTTTTAGTATTCCTTTTATCCCTTACAGCTTTAAAAAACATACCAATATATTCCTAGAATAATGTCGGGAGATGAAAAAACAAAACCAGGTGTCATTTTTCATTGTTCTTTATATTTTTTTCCATTCTGGAAATCAGCGTTTGCATCTGGTGTAGAATTTAATTACAAAAGTCATTTGCAATCAATCAAAATTTCAAATCAGACACTCTTCACCTTCCCCTTAAAGCAAGACAAAAAATAATTGTATGTGTTTCAAATGGCATGTTGCCCCGCTCAAAGTGTATGCGCAGTTGACAGTTTAATGGCCCGAGTGTGTCTCGACCATACACTGTGTCAGTTGGCACCGTTTTACAGGGCAGGCCCAGCATAGGCAGAACGTGCTCCCGCATTCCACTGAATCGTGAAGCTAGCCACGGAGACACAGTCAGCACGTGGATAATTCCTGGCTCGACGTCACGCATTATCTCCCCCCCCTCCTTCCTGAGAATGGGTGTAGTTTGGAAATTCATTAACCAGTGACAGGGCAAACATGACATTGGACACCGAACTGATCATTTTGCAGGGCTGCACTTAGCCACACTGTGCGCTTGGTCAAAGCAGATACGTTTGTATCATGTACATGTACATATAGCCTTAAGTACATACTGTAGTATACATGCATATCCTTGTCATTATAATGTACACTATGACTATTATGTACTGTATATGTACTTGCATGCATGTGAGTACCCCTGCACAAAGATGATCTTGTGTAATGATCTTGTTAATGTAGATTTTTTGTGGCCATGATAGATATTTAATATCAAAGACTTACCTGTACCGGTACCATAATTGAATGTACATAAAACAGTTAGGGAGGATGTTCATAGTGCAGGTATGGATGCATGTACATAGTATGCTTCCTCTTCAATTGAATTGGAGAACTGCGACAGACACACTAGTACTGCCATTGCACCAGATACAGCCTAACCTCTGACTGCAGAGACAAGACAATCCTATGGAATGTAAGGAGTCACTAACAACAGCACCAACGACTCCTGCTCCATCCTCTCGCATCTGTTCCTCAAATCCTGACATCAGACCCATCAGAGAAATATCGGGTGTCCTAACAAAAACAGAGGCTGTGCAGTGGGTTGGAGCAGCTTTTTTTTTTTTTTTTTCAATTGGTTTGAAAATGCACTAGAGAAAACTTGACTGTTGACGATGCAATATCCAAGATGTCAGGCCTGACAATACAGAACCGGCCAGACATGTTTTCATTGTCAATATGTCGTCAGGAAGGAACAGCAAGAGAGGTTCTGATTTGACAGATTTGGGGGGGAGGGATGGGAATTGAGTATTCACTAAGTCAAAGATGAAATGCAGAAGGAATTTCTTCACTGTTTCGTCCGGATTGCTGGAGAGAGTTGGCAAAGCACTTGGATCACAGCTGGACGTCCTTCCAGATATCTCTGCTTTGTTTGAATCCTCAAAATTTGTGTTTTGTTTTTTTTTTTTTGCCCATCTGGTGGTACTGGTGCAAAAGTGTGTACTTGTGGTGTACAAGTATATTGTATGTAGGTTATTTCACTGTTTGAAGTGAAATAATGGGAATCATCTCCTGTTTGTGGCTACACGTAGACTGTTTTTACAAAAAAACAACGAATTACATGTACGCCCAGGAAGGTGACTCAACATGTTTGCAAAATGAGCAATTAACTTTCAAAGAGTTAACCCTCCCAACCCCCCCAAAAAAATAGTTCGTTGTACCAACATTTTATAAAGGAAATTCAAATTTGTATCTGTGAAAATTCTACAGGGAAGGTTTTTGATTGTCTTCACATATAATTCTGGATAAATGTGCCGGCGCCAGGTTGATGAATGGATTGGAGTGTTGTAACCTAGGAACTTGAGGATCTATATACTTAAAGAGGTAGTTTGGAATGACAAAATGAGAAGAGATGGGTTTTGGCCTGTCAAGGTATCTTGTGGTTAGATATGTGTTTGTGGGCACATTTATCTGTTCTTTTTTAATGGTGAATTGTGATTTTTAAAGGGAAAAACATTTATGTACCTTTAATAGGATTAATACATGTACAGGCACATGTACATGAAGTTAATAATTTAAAGAAATATTTACGTCCATTTGAGTTTCGATAACAAAAGTGGAAGTGCTTTGTCAATAAATTGTAACACAAAGCTTAGAAAGGTGGACTTCCAGTCAGACATCATGTCTCAAACGTCTCTCTCTAAAACCTACCTATGCAAGGGTATTGTTGTTAACCTGCATCTTAAGCATTTACATGTATCATGCAAGCTTTCAGTGTCTTGATGTACATTTTTGAGGCGATTCGGTATTGATGTTCTCAGGCTCGGTTCGTTGCTCATATAAGAGCTCCAAATATTGCACCGCACCTCTCTCACTATTAAGCCCAGCACATTGTCTGGGTCAGTCATTGATCCTGAGTCCCGGATTGCCCTCTTCATGTTTGGGGAGGAAAGACGACCAGCTCCACCGCTGCTCCTTTAATGTTACCCCCTCTACTGGTTAATGAGTGTCTGGTTACAGGGGCCCTACGCTTGTCCTGCTGCTGTGTGCTATTGCAGCAGCGAAGGAAAAAAAGGGAACTAGCAATATGTTCCAGCAGTCTTTATCCGTGTCACTCAGCGTCTGCAGTGTCGCGTTACACGTCCCCGATCAATGGGTGCTGACAATTTGCCAAGTAGGGGGATATGACCATGGCAGGAATATTAAAACCCCCATCTGTCTGCACTGACAGGCTTGCTAGGGAAAGGACTGCTGGGTACTTGGGGAGAGAAAAAAAAAGAATTGGGGGGGGTTGGATATGGTCAATATTTGTGGGTGGAACAAGGCAAACAGTGTAATCGAAATGAACTCCTATTGGTCATTAGGCTGTGTTATGAGGACTGTCAGAATTATGCTGGATATGCAAAAAATAATCCATGGCTAGTGCGTATTGAATGACAGCATGTGCACCGGTCGCTTTGTTTACTTCTAGGGTTTGAGTGGTTTGTTGCACCATATTTTGGCCAGTTGTATTTTTGAAATTTAAAGAAATGACATATTAGTCCTTTGCTTGTGAAGCATGTTTCTTTGAGCCTTGAGGGGGTGGATGTCACTTCCGTGCTAGTATTTTACTAAATATTTCATGTATATTTATGAGTGCATTTTTTTTTTAATGTTGATCCCATTGGATAACAGTTGTGCGCATTTTTGAAGTGAAAATTAAGCAGCTTGTCCTTCGTAAACAATCCATTCCATTCTGTGGCTTACTGGCACAGTGTCAATATTTAGTGTCACAGATCCCATGCTTTCATTTCATTTTCTTGATCAACCTTTTGAATCCAGTGCCTCCACTTTAGGCAACATGTACTCACCTTTCTTTTTAACCTTTTGTCATTCAAATCTTTCTCTGCTTCATGGTGTCTTGCCATTTCTCTCAAGCAAACAAGCAACAATGTCGTATTTGTTCTTCTCTCTCTCTCTATTTTTTATTCCCCGACTTCCAAGGGGACTGTCATATCTGCTTAGATAAACACTCGATCTGGAGCCATCTCTGCCTAATGCCGTGCCATTATACTTCACAGCAGATATTTAAGCTATATCTCCACATAATATGTGATATATGGATGAGATACACACACACACAAACACCCCCAAGGTGGACATATTACATTTTTTTCTCTCTCTCTTATCAGTCCAGGCCTGTGAGGGAAAAAAATAGTTTCTCACCAGGTTGTCATTTGCCCTCCATGGAAAATGGGGTGTTATTGATTAAATATAGTGTAGTGATGTTATCACATTGCTCAGTACATCTCTCATATTTTCAGTTCTGTTTGGTACCCATTGCACATTGTGTAGAAACCTACTTCACTTATTTCTCCAATCGTCTTTGTAGTCTCACCAAGCCCTCGTTCAATATGAATCAAGCTTTTCTCTCTCTCTCTAGTCCCCAAAACGCCAGGAAAAGAAAGTGATCCCAGTTGATTTTTCTTGTCAGTTGTTGAGTAGGCTATAACGTTGTCCCACAATTGAATGAAAAGGGTAAAGTTATACCTACCATTGTGTACATGTACATGCATCTGCACTGTTTTGCAATACAGAGATGTATAAATGGCAAAGCTGGATCTCGTACCAGGAGTTAAGTAGCAAGTGCAAATTGTAGCCTTTTTTGTGTGTTTTCAGGAATGGGTAATTCCAGAAATTAGTTGTCCATTTTTTTCCATGTCCCTGTGTCATCTGACATATTATTGTGTAAGTTCAGAACAGATTTTCTAGTTTACAAGAGTGATGAATTGTGCAAATTACCTGAAATTAATTCCGGTGATATTTCCTTGTCAAATAACAAAGGTCAGATGTAACAGGGACACAAAAATGTCACACTTTTGGACCTTTAATTTCTGCAATTACCCAAATACAAGTTTGATTTTAAACATTTTTGGTTCATTTTTTCTTATTTAGGGTTTTTTGGTTACTTTTGCAGATGGCATGACATGTTTCGATTTTTTGGGGGGGCTTTAATGCTGTATGCAAAGCACTGGGCTGTGCGCATTGTGCTGCAGTTTGCGTCAAACAAAAAATGTCACAAAAACAAGTACACAGTTTTGGTGGTTGACGTTTTATTTCTCAGTAGAATAGAAGGTTTTACATAAGAAAAAATCAAATCTCAGCAAACTGATGATTTTTTTAAATTACTTTTTTTCAAATAACCACTGCGGGGATAAGCAAGTAGGTTTGCTTGTGCACTGTGCTGTGTATGTGTGGGCAAGATTCAGGAACCAAGTTTCATAAGTTCAAAAACTCAATTTTTTAATCCATTCCCATGAGGTTCGAGTTATCAAGAGTTTACTGTATTTGTTATTGCTGGATGCTCCTGAAAGATTTTTAGTGTGGTCATCTCAAAAGGAACATGGCATAAGTCTGTTATTTTTCAAAACAAAAACGTACCGTAAACCTTTACTTCCTGTTTGTTGCGTGAGGAGTGCTGCATGCAACAGTCTTTGGTTCCCTCGTTTCCTACATGTGCGTCCATGCTGTGACAGACAACAAATGCTCTGAATTTTGTACCTGTGCTGGCAGTGTTGCTTGACAACTCTTGGCATTCTTATCACTGTGTTAACCCAGGAGACCCTACAATGAGGAGATCACTAGCTTGCAATTATTCTAACCATTGCCTCCCCACAGTAAACTGATGCAGAAAATCATGTATTTGTTCCCAGGTGCATGTACATGTCTACGTTTGACTGTTACAAGCATCATTTGCTCTCAATTAGCTGCACATGTACAAGGTGCCTCGGCTCGTAAAAATCTGCCTGGAAATAAATACACAATTTTTTATTTATTTATTTTTTTTTGCTGGTAGAAAGCTTGTATGGACCACTGATGTTTAAAAACGGTGAGGATTATCTTTGTTTGTGTGTGTTCATGGAATTGTGGGTGGATGATGTACATGTAAGTCGTTGATTGTGGTTTGCTGGGAAAGAACTCAGCAACTTGCAGTATCGACCCCCGAACGTAAAGGGATATTATACTCTCTTTTATGCACTTTGAAAGGCACATGCTCGTTTTGGGTCTGTGGATTTTTCACTTGCTGGTTATGCAACCAACTCCAAGGAACACATGATTGTAATGCTAAATTAAATCTTGGTCATAAAACAGGATGCATTTAGAAATGTTTAAAATACATGCTGCCAGACCACACCGTAATACTAGAATCATTGAAGGGGAGGGTACACCGTTAACTGTTGTCCACATTTGTGTACCAGCAGCTTGATCGCATGTTTTATTGCTGGCTGTTAGAAAATGGCTGTGCTTGCCAGAGCACTTAGAACATGCCATGCATGAATGTGTACTGTTTCCCGTTCCATCCATGTTCACTCTGTCCGTCTCCACAAATGGAAATCGGCTCTTTCCATTGCAGTCTTAATTTTTCAAATGCATAGTTGTATCAGAGAGAGAGAGTTAATCAATCTCTTGGTAATTACATGTGCAAGATGAATGCAGTTTAGCGACGTGAACATTCATGTACATACTCGTAATAAAAAGGGAAAGTAACATTCCACACAATGTTGAGTGAATGTGTGATTTCTTTACCCTCTACCGCCTGAGATCAACAAATATGGGGGGGGGTATGTGAATGAAGTGGCTTCCAGAATTGAAACCTACATGTACATGTAAAAAGTCTGCAGCATGAGGGTAGTGCTTTGTGCACAAAAGAGTCTTTTCTGTGTTCAGTGTGCTGCAACCCAGCCAGGCTGCTGTTTGTGGGTTTGGGGTTTTTTGTTCCATCCCTCTCCTGTTGTCTCCTCTCTTGCTCTTTGTCTGAGGTGGAGGCATTTAATTCCAAAACCACAACTGCTGTCATTGTTGTGGCTTGGGCTTGAGGGTCCCTTAAAGGGGCAACCCAGGTTGTGTCCTCGGGCCGAATGCAGGAAGAGAGAAGGGGGTTTACCATCCAAGCTGAGGTAATTAATCTTTTTTAGGGGGATGTGCTTTTCAGAAAATCCTGTCGATAATTTATACAGTTAGCATTTTCACGAATATTCCATCCATTGCATGATGAAATAAGCATTGTATTTGAGTAACTATTGCTCTCCGATTGGGCCATTACAAAGATTTAGAGAAAGGTAGAAAACCCAAGCAGAAGAACTTCATACTTAACTTAATGACCTAAAATCCACGGATGGCCAGTTACATTACATTTCTAACATTCCCGTGAAAACTTTCCCGATCATTTGTTGTACCTCGCCAGTCAAGCAGATCTGCCCCTTTAAGGGCCAGACCTCTGGCTTCTCTAACCTCCACTCCCCCCTCCCTCTTGCCTCCGTGGCACGTGCCAGCCAGGTGCTTGGAGTGTGCCTTGAGCAGCGGAGGTCTCCAAGGTCACAGCCTAGCTCCATTCATCACCACAGCCAGCACAACAGGGTGCCCCTGCTCCCTTCATGTTTATCAATATCAGGGGACAGTTATTTATGACATAGTACCAGTTGACAAGAAGGGGAGGGAAAAAACCTCACAAAGATGGCCGGCTACTGGCTGTGTGGCGCAGTAGTCACCATTGCTGATAACAGTGAAACTGGTAGAGTTGATTCTAGTTGAGACGGGGTAGAAATCCTGAAGGTGGATGGGCAATTTAAAAAAAAAGATTAGTCAGTCTGAACGAACCCCAGTCAGAGCATAATTTCTTGATGTACAGGAAATTTTTTTTCTCTGAAATAGGAAACAAAATAATAAAGTTTCGACAGGATCAAAATGTTAGTCCGCTCTTCATTCTCACTCGGATCCTTTCACTCACATGCTGACAAATAATGTTGTTGCAGCCTGTTTCTTCTTAATAATAAAACCTGTTTGTAATTTGTACAGCTTTTTTCAAGATGTATTTTTGCGTTGGGGAGATGTTAATTTATATGACGGGTTTTGCCCTTGCTTGGTAAGGGGAAAACCTGTTATATAAATTAACATCTCCCCAATGCAAAAATACATCTTGAAAATAGTTCGCGGTACCCGCTGCTTCACCTGACTTGGACCGGCCAGNCGAGTAAGCTTGTGAATTTTTTTGCAAGTTCTCGGACAAGCACTGAGCATAAAATGTTTATCAATATATACTTTGGGTAAGGGCAAAACCTGTTTTATAAAGTGTACAGCTTTGTTAATATATTGTGGTGACTGGTTCTTCATAAATACAGTTCCATTAGTTTTCTTCTCATGTAGTCTGTTGCTTCACCTGCGCCCACAAAAGTAATTTTATAGAGCATTATGTGATATGTCTGTATTGAGGCAAGTTCCAAAACACTGCTGATCACACACGCATCATTAATTCTTAGTCACTGACACATGTTGTGGACTGGGCATGTGTAGAGAGGAATTGTTCTCAAGTTAATGTGTCAGGGAGTTAGTGTAAACGGATGTGTGCACATGCAAACACAAACTTGAGGGCAGGTTCTTCTTTGGTGAAATTTTTACGAGAGTTTTCTGGTTGCAGGACATGTCTTTGTGATCAATTGCAGCATCATCCGTGGAGTCGTGGTCCGTGACCCGTGCCTTAGTTTTTTTTTTATTAGTCTGGTTAGTGTGTCGTAGTGTGGAACGAAGTGTACAGAACAAGAGGAGGGAAACTCTGGGATTGTTTGGAGCTAAACAGTTGACATGGCATAGCGAATAATGGTGTGCGTATGATGTTGCCATCATCAGGTTGAGATTTTTGGTTTTGATAAAGCCCTACTGTGAAGTGATATGTTGTTAATAGTCTGAGATTTGATTGCCATTGGCTAGTGCATGTGCTTCTCAGATCGAGGGCCAATATAGTATAAATTACCAAGAAAATTTTACCTAAGTGCAGAAAGCATCTGGTTGTCAAAAGCAGGCTGCCATTGTAATTGGCTTGAGATGGTGGAATGTGACAGAAAGGTGCAGCTCATCCTGCACCCAACATTAGGGTGACAGCAGATTTCTGTTTTTAAAAGCACAAAAATTGACCAGGCTATATTCTGCTTTGGAGTTTCATGGGAAAGGTCCAAAGGCACGGCCTCTATAACTGCGATGGTCAGCGATGGCCTTTGCTTTGGATTCTGCATTTCTGACAAGTTTTTGAATTGACGGAATGAAAAACTATCCCTGTGTTTCTCACCCAATGTCTTGCAGGTGCTCCCTCCCACGGTGCGAAGCCTCCGCCCCTCACAGTAGTCACTAGCAGCAGCAGTAAGGCCACGCGCACCACTGCCACAGTCAACCCGCTCAACCAGTCTGCCAGCACAGTGACAGTGACCAGTGCCAATAGTACCAACCATGCCATGGCAGCCACTCGGACGTCCAGCTTTGCTGCTGCACTGCGCAAGCTGGCCAAACATGCAAATGACAATGGTAGGCGGATACCAAAATAAGTTTGTGAGCATAAGTTTTTTAAGCAAGTCCAGAGTAGCTTGACGTGGTTGGAGTAGTTTGGAGGTCAGAGCTCTTCCAAATAAGGATATATGCTCACGGAGTTCATGTACATGTACATAAGAAATGAGCGATGTATCAGAGTGAAGATCTTGAATTATTCTGGTGCGTGTTTGTAAGAGAATGGTTCCTTTGCCTGAGTGTTACATTGAACTTTGATCCGCAGGTCCTGAGGAGCACTCACCCAGGGTGTCCCCCGTCAGCATGAATCGCAGCACAGCCTCCACGCCCTCCACCAAGAACTTTCACTTTGGCCCCTCCCCGCTGGTGGTGCCAACCAGCACGCCGCCTGTGGTCACAATAGCCCCCACCCACACCAACAACTCCAGCCTCATGTCGGAGCAGAGAAGGGTAAGGAGATGAAGGGACTAAGGCTGCATCCTAATCCGTTGACTAGAGCTAGGTCTACATGTAGGTCTTCATTCTACTTAAAATACATAGACGTGCAGACGATAGACCTAGCCGTAGCTGTGAAAGCCCGTTTTAGACACAGCCTGAGGCTGAGTCTAAATTGTTGTGGCTATAGCTAGCAAGAACATGCGACCTATCGAGGGTGCTGGGTAAGTGGCCACAGCCACTCCCACATAGACACGTGTATTACTATTAGCCACAGCCAAGAGCTTTAGTCACAGTTTCATGTACCACACAACCTGCTGTAAAAGGGGCCAGTAACTTACCATCAAGTTGGCAGTGTCCTCTTCCTTCCTAGTCCTTCCAGTTTTTCTTGTTTGTTATCAGTTAAATATTCACAGCCTATCCTACTTTGTGAACCAGCATGCAATCTATAACCAAAGGAGTTTAGTTAAAATCCATTTCCATTTGCTGTTGAAAATTGAGAGACACATTTCTTCACATTTAGCTGCAAACATGTTTAAACATTGACTAGATACAAAAGGCAATCCATGGCTTATCCCTAGGGATAGCAGACGTGTTGATTGATACGTACAGGTAGGAATTGAAGTAGTGGGAAACACTCATATTTTCATTCAGTGAAAATAGCATCGACTGCTTTGAATTGTACATGTATATCAAAACGAGTCTCCCAAGGTGACCCATTGGGCAATTGCATTTTTCTGAGGTGGAGCCGAAGGAAAAAGGACATAGTCCCCTGACCACAGAGGCAGACTAGTTTTACTGTGTCTCCAGAGTCAAAGCCGTTGGTATTTGTTTTACAGTACATCGTCTACCGATTCTGCACTGCATAAAACATACCGGGTACCTGATCAGAAACCGATGGGAGGGGAGGGTGCCTTGGGTGATAATGGAATATCATCAGCATTGTACACCAGGCGCCTGTGCCAATATGGTACAGATTTGTATGCCTGCTCATGCATGCTGGATGCCAGATAGTGCAGACCAGCTTGTACAAATGAAATAAATTAAGGATGTAATTGTGGTGCATTCATTTGCAGTCGAGGATGGGGATCTTTTTCCCTGATTTTGAAAACGCGGGCAGACCTAATGAGAGCTGTCGCAAAGGTATGAGCAATACATGAACAGTAGGAAGTCCTTGATTCAAATGATATGTATGTACAAATGTATGCGTTATGTGTTGGCTTGGTGTGTGAACCTAAAGGAAATCGTTGCTTGGGGAAAAATTCCCTCAAGTGGGAGTCGTCTTCTTTGGCCTCTGAGCTGCGTCCCCCTCCCTTCCTCCCCATAACAAAATTGCCCTTATGTTTCATGTCGCATCAGTCATGAACATGAATGCCATAGGATGTGTGAAAAGTGGGAGGAGACTGTAAGGGTTAAATGTTGAACAGTAGGATTTGGGGTCAGCACACAATGGGCCAATCAGTGGTTACCTGCATAAAAAGAAGGAGCAAAATATTGAGTTAGAAATGTTGGCACCAACATCGCTTGAAAGAAAAATGGATTTTCGAACCAGCCAGAAATGATGTGTTTACAAATGCACATTGAGTATTTGCAGTGCTTAAGTCTTTGCGGTATGAATATGGATATTTGAGTATGTGTCTGCAGCTGCTGTTGTTTGTCCAGATGTAGCCTTACTAAAGGATCTCTGCAATGCAGTTTTTAATGCAAACCTTCAGAGTGCACCTTTGCATCTCTGTTCACCTCATGTTCAATTTTTGTTTCACTATTTGAAGGGGTGTGTTTCTGCCTTTGTGGGGTTTATGCTCTAGAGCAGTTCCATATTCATGAAAAAAACTGTGATGTCATTCTGGGGAGTAAACCTCAATGTTGCATTGGATTGTACACAAAGAACTACTGGATTTTTAAATATTTTGCTGACCTAAATTTTCTTTTCTTTGTAATTCATTGTTTCCTAAGTACCGGTCATGCAACCATTTCTCGAAATCATTTTCAGTGCGTAACTTCTGGATTCACTATTTGAAGAGAAAACCTATGCACTGGAACATGTCTTTCTGAACAACATCATCACAAGAGCGCTTTCAATTGTCCAGGAAAGCATAAAACAATTTTTATTGTTTGTCAAAGTGCACTTTTCAAGAAAAATTAACATAAAATGGATGTGGAATAGTTTTCACAAATTGAAGAAGAGGTTGAAGGTTAAAGAAAGGTTAAAGAAAGAGTGTATCTGAGAAAGTCAATCGCAGCCAGCGGGCTACCCTTTGAGCAATGCAGATGAGTGGTTTGTTGTTTTACGAGTCTGGTCTGAGCTTATTTGGAACCCTGTGGGAATATCAGTTTAATGAATGCCCATAAAACGAAACTAAACTGGAAATGCCACGCACATGGAATATTATTATGTATGCACAAGGCTGTCGTGGTCAGGGTCCACTGGTTACCATTGTCATGGTGCCTGCATAATCTGTGGCAGAATCGCCTGGTACTAGGACAGCATTAAATTAAACAAAAACCTGGCATTTTTTTTCCAGTTTCCCTAATACAGCTTCTGTTTGGGGCATCCATTATTCTGTTTGTGTGAATACGTTCTCTCTTGTTCTTCATTTAGGGTTGGTTAAAGTTCTTATAGCAAAAAAAAACCTGGAAAACAAACAAACAAAATCCAAACACAAATTACAAAACAAAAACAACAGATAAAACCGAACCCGCTTCCAAAAAAAATGCCCCAGGGAACTTCAAAAACTGTATAAAATGAGGCAATCTGTGAATTTGTGGAAGTTCAATTTAAACAATTTCCATCTGTGTTAATGTTTATTTGATGTCGCTGCATAGATAATTGTGTCTGCAGTCATGCATAATGAAATAGTTCCTGTCAATTAATATGTAATTGTAACTAGATAACAGATTATTCATGGATTTGGTTTTTATAGTTTGGTTTGGGTTACTACTTTTGAATGATTTTGTTCTTGGTTTTCATTAGTTATCACAAGAACTGGACAGGCATGGACATCACAATTCCTCGGAACAGCACAACAGTAGTCGGCATCCCTCCGAGTCAAGCAGCGCACCTAACTCCATATGGAGATCAAAAGGGAGTCCAGGTGCTGGACCAAGAAGGTATTGTTTTCACTTTTTGCTTTTCTTTTAAAAAAGAAAAAAGATGAAACCATTTCTGAGCATTGTATTGCTTAGAGTGCAGCAGCAGCCCTCTGGATTCATAATAAAGACCCTGCTTTTTCCTTCATTGCACTTTCAGACCTGGCTTTTTTCTAACGAACATGGGTGGTACCCTGGAGGGAGCAAATTGAAAAACAGAAAATTAAGTGTTGAACTAAGAACTATTTGTTAATTCAGAGTGTACATTGAGCCTGTGCAGTGTGTTAACATGCAGAGGATTTTTAGTTAAACTACGTCCACATTTTGTCAACCGTACCGCCTGGTCATAAGTAGTGGATTAATTAAACCAGTGCAACTGTCATCATGCACTAAGTGAACTTAGTTCAGCTATGACCAACAAATGTCATGTTGCTCAAGACTCGCCTGATCGCTTACAGATTTCAGGTTGTGTGATTGAAACTTGCTTTCTTGTTTGCCTCATGTCAGCAGACCTGTGCCCCAACACTTAAAGCCAGAGGAAAGCAACCCAGTCCGAGGATTCCAGCCCTACCGCTCAGGGGAGACGGAGATGACACCCCGTCCCCCGGCACCGGCTCCACCCCCTCCTCCACCTCCTCCGTCCCACTTGACCTATGACCCTGCTATGATGGCTGCTGCTCTTTCACCGTATCCATTCCACCAGGCCTTTATGGGCCCCCCACATATGCCCTACCACAGTTTCAGGTAGGTAGTTTCAGTGACTTCTGTAGAGTTTCATCCTTTGGGATGGAGATTTCCAACACATGCTTGGATTTAAGCTAGGCCTTCCTGCTTGCAAGGACTGTCATCTCACCCATCGAGTCAACTTGTTCAGATCTTGTTAGTTAATGGATATTGCTTTCAGTGAGACTCCTAATAGCCAAAGAGAAGGAATCGTTCTCCATCCTGATCCTAAGCCTCAGCGTATTGATAGAATGCAACACCGTCTCCTCAAATTCTCCATATCCCTATTTAGGTACCGGGTACCCTTGATAAGTCGTGCATAAGAACTGTAGTGTCTCTCCTAGATGGCAGTCATGTTCTTACTACGAACATAGCTTGATCCCCCCCCCCCATTGGCTTTGCATTCAGTGGCCTGTTCACATGTATGTGGAAGCTAACATCCTGATTATGACACTGCGACATTTGACAATATGGCTGGTGAAGTAATCACATGACCTTGTGTGCCCTCACCCTTTCCTTCACCAGTGCATGGCTTGCTTGAGTCGCATTCAGAGCCACTGTCGCGGGTCATTTATATTCTAAAGACAGGGTATTGTTCTACCTCAGGTAATGCACTTGAAATGGGCATTATGCTCTGTCCCTCATTCAATTAGTTTTGGTATTCCAACTCTGTAGTCTGAAGTGCATTCCCTTTGTTCCTATTACACTGGCTGTACTCTGGTAATTTCCTCAAGGGAGCCTTACGTCACAATAGGCTTTTGTCAAGGAGAGATTTGTCAGATGGTTGGGGGAGAGACAGACTGTTGGATTGTGTAAGTCTGTGCAAATTGAACTCGGTGAAATATATTCCTGGATTTCTCTCTCAGTTGTTTGTTCATTAGAGGCTTGGATGTCGGTGGTTTGAGTGTGTTTATTCCTGCTGCACAGAATGACCTTGCTATATTGTTTTAGTTTTTGGGTTCTTGTTCATTCTTGGTTGGTTGGTTTGTTGGTTGGCTGGCTGGCTGGCTGGCTAGTTGCATTTATTTCACATTGAATTTGTGGTAAGTGCTCAGTGCTTTAATCACAAAGGAAAATCACAGCTTTACAGACATTTATTGGAAGTCAAATTCCACATATAATTGCGTGTTTGTAAGATAACTGTATTTTGGCTTCAATTGCATACGATTTACGCATGATAGTCATGATTCTGTATCCAGAATTATCTGACAGATTTCTCCCAAATATCCGTTTTGGTTGTTGCATGTATGTGTCTGTCACCTGCCCTAAACCCCAGTTCTATTTTTGAAATAAATATTAGTGTAATTAATTGCTAGTAAAGAAAATGAATTGCTAGTAAAGAAATCTAGGGCTGTGTTGTGTCATATTTGGAATTGCCAACAGAAAATGGCAGGTTCTGTCCATAAGCACACTCGGCCCATACCTTTCGCCACCTTGGAGACAGACCGGGCAAACCTTGGGGCATCTAACACATTAGAGCGTGTTTCCTCCTGTTCCTACCGCTGGAATTTCAGCAAGAATAATAACGGAGCAGAAATTGGGCCGCTTTTTTTTTCTTCCTCCTTAAAACGTGCAGACTAGCATTAGCAGTATGGCCCACTTAACCGGGATGCGCTGGGGGTAGGAAAGCATGAAGCAGCCACATGTAATGGAATCTGTAATGGGATTATGCTCATCTTCTGCTTGGCAAACTGATGCCGTAGGTTTATGTATGTTTGTTTTTGTTTTTTTCAATGTGGAGAAGACAAAATTAGTCCAAACATTAAAAAGCTGCTACTTGAGTGGCAGAACAGTACATGTATATTTCACACATTTCCTTTTTCCTTGGGGAATCAAAGTATTAAAATAGCATCCTTTATTAAAAGAAGCTTGTTGGTGCACATACGTATGTACTTGATCATTTTTCAAGTTGACAAGTATTGTTTGCATAGGTTGAACTGACATCTTTGGAGACGTACAGTTTTTTCATTTCATCACGTTTCAGTGTTTTAGTTTTCAACGAATTTGTGGAATAGATAGGAAAACAAGTTAAATGGTCTTTTTTCACATTCATTTTGAAATGTTATTTTTGATCCCTTTTTCAACCTTAACTTTGTTACTTCTAAATACGTGTTATGTTTTATCAGCACATGTAAGGGTTGATCCTTTCTTGTAATGATTGTTAGTGGCAGCCTATTTTTTTGTTGGTTTCTTTCTCTGAAATACCAACAACTTTTTAAAATGTTCTGTACAATTTTTGAAGACCAACCGAGGGTGCAGTGCATGATGTCCGTGTGCTCACGTGTATGCATGTTCAAAGAACAACCCCAAATCTGACAAGATAACCCAAATTCAGTCATCCCCACTCCACTGTGCAGTGATTTTTTTTTCAGTCTCCCATCGCAGAAACAGCTTTTTCCATTCCCCGATTGAGGCCACCTGTGTAATCAATAAGAATTCTATTGCCGCTTCAGCGGTGTGGGCTGCACACGGCTGCAAACATAACATTTTGAGACCCCTTAATAAACAGATCACCTCCTGCGTATCTACATTAAGGTTTTTTTTTCCCCTCGCGAAACCATCAGACGGTTTCTGACACACAAACACATACACTGCCATTTCCCGGATGAGGGGATTCCATTAATAAGCTTGTGAAATGAGATGTGCAAAGCGTGGAGACACTGGAAAGTACAGCTTTTTCTATCTCTCTTCGTTTTTAAAAACAAAGTCCGTGCTAGTGATGCCTCGTCTCTGCTGTGATGCTATTATAAAGTCTGTCAGCTGTGCCAGATTTGAGAACTAATTGATGTCTTTTGAATCAACTGACATTTTCATGCGAGAATGGTTTTTATCTGGTTACAATACATTTGGAGAGAAGCACATGTATATTTAGAAATATACCTTGAGAACTTATTAAAATTTTGGTCATTTTGAAATTAATTATGCATTTATTACCACGCAGAGCATTTTTACATGATTTTAGAATTTCAAAGTTCTTGTGTTTACAAGGTTCAAACACGGAACAGTCGCAAAATTAATAATGCCAGATCTTGATGTGAGCAAAAAGGATATGGCATTGTTTTTGTAACATTGACAGGATACGAAAGCCCTATTAAAATATTGATCTGGCAGTGTTTAGTTGTGCTGATTCCAGAGGGAGGGAAGTGCTTATGCCTTTAAATACATGATTTGAAATAGCATTTCATCAGGAGATTATGGACGGTCGCGCGGCACCACTGCGTGTATAATTGATCTACACGGCTGGCCTCAGTAAGCCATCGTGCAAAACCCGAGCCGCTCTCTGTAATAACAGCATCATGCTTGAGCGCATTCAGTAGCAAGGTGATGCATGGTGCCGTCGCTCGGAGGCAGATGTGTCGGCTGACGGTCGGCTGTTCTGCATCCCGGGGGGGGGAGGAAGAGGGGAGAAATGAGAGGTGTGACGTGCTTTATTTCTCTTCCCCCCCCCTGTCTCGCCCTCGATGGGGAGATACATTTACCTTGTGATTTAGACAGCTGTCGCCCTTGTGTGACATGCAACACAGTGGTTTTTCAGGTGTGATGGCAAGTGAGGCGCCGAGTGTTGGTTTGTTGAGGAATATTGCTCAGATTGGCATTGGCTTTTACTAATAACACACACTATGCCAGTGGCATGTAATATAATTGCATGTTCGTTTACATTACCTGGTTTTGTCTCAAGGTAAACTGCTGGTGTCTTAAACTGGTATAACTAAGATGGGGGGGTATATGGCTAGGGCATACATTGTCTTCATTTGAGAGAAAAATGTTCTCGTAAGTAGATCTGGAAAGGGGATTACTTTTAATAACGTTTTGATAAAATGCTTCTGAATGAAATGTTTTGGATGGATGGGTAGTTTGTAGTAGTGTATTTGTTCAGAGGTTAAACTGAATACTTGTACCATGTATCTTGCATGGAACCTCACTCCTCCGAGTTCACCAGAAATAAGGAACAGTGGAGAGTAGAATATTTAATGGATGTTTCAACCCCCCCACCTCTACCCCACCCAAGAGCTAAACCTTTTTTGAGCCAAACCTGGATCCGCCCATGTAAGCCTCTTGCAAATTTCACAGTGATAGGACAGGCATTAATATTCTGTCAATTGATTTTTCATCCGTGACTTGAAAAAAAAAATTTCCCTTCTCATTTGTGACAAGAAACCAAACATTAACAGAATGCTGTAGTGAATGCATTTTCTCCTTGTTTGTTCAGGAAATGTGGGCTTTGGAATCTTAACTGTTGTGTGCACAGCCAGGCTTGCCATGTCCCAGATAACATCCAATTTGTCATGAATGTTACCAGGCGGTTACCTTGGATACCAACGGCTGCTTTGTGCAATTGATAGTCGTGTCGTAAGATTGGTCTGTCCGCAATGCGTGTAATTTATTTTTCTTAGTAAGTGGTTAGCACAGATGATCACAACCACCATTTAGTCACTTCGTTGTTGACCTTGGCAACAAATTAATGGGCTGATACGCTCAATTGTAGGTTAAAGTGATTTTCACTTCACAGGTATACATTAATGTGTTTTGTTTGAGGATTTCTTCCCTTTTTTTTACAGCCGGTCATTTATTCAGATTTCCTTAACTTTCGCATATATGTAGACATTCAGAAATGGCGATACACGTTTCGAATAAGGTATAAACTACAAAACACAGTACTTGGTTTTCTGGACTGTTCCTATTGATAACACCGACCCAAAAATGCCTCTAAAGCTGTTTTTTCAGAGACTGGAAAATACTTTGTGGACATGTGCACATCCACACACCGTGTATTACTCCTGCGTGATGTCGACTTCTTTTGTCATGCCACACTTTTGCACTAGGCCCTAACAGAAGGTGCCCAACCCATAGCATCTGCTTGTAGGCTGCAGTCACACAATCAGCAGCTGGCTCTTGAGTGTCTGTCTGGCATGCATTTCTTTGTCTTGGTCACAGTTGATTTGGTATTTGCACCAGCAACATGCTAAGATTACATGTCAGTTGCCATCAGACAACTAGGGGGCCTTTCTCCTGTTGCCCCACCCCTCGCCACATTGTGAATGGTGCTGCCAGCACTTTTTTCATAACCCAGCGATCTGGAGGCAGTCTAGATAGGACAAATTTTTATCAGATCAGAGTTTCCTGTGGAAAGTTAGTGTCACATGACCACAGCATGATGAGCTGTGACACATGCCATAAATATGTAGTTTGCAACACAAATGTACCCCATCCCTTCTGGTTGATCCGTATAATCCAGTAGCTGTGTGTTTGTCTCCCTGTCTACAGGCCTGAAGATTCCTACGATAGGTACAGCAGTTACCCAGGTCTGCGCCCTCCCCCCTTCATCCCCTTCTCCTCTCCCCCCAGCCACCTCTTCCCCCACCCCGCCATCAACCCCCTGGCATTTTCAGGCATGCGCTACTCGGGAGACCTGGCCGCCATGCAGCTGTCTCATCTCTCCCCGGGGGTCTCATTTGGAGGGCTGGTGTCACCCTCGGCCCAACATGAAAGGTGAGCAGCGTGTTTTGCAATATGTCTCATCCCACGATGCCTGTTCAGAATGTGTGCTACATTGTTTTACTCTGTCTGCCCTTGAAGTTAATTATGGTGAGAAATTTGTAGTTAATAAGAGGATCTTAAGGAAGAAAAATGCTTCACAGTTCCTTGAAAGTAAGTCCCCAAGTGCTTATGACATAGCTACATGTATGTTTAACCCTAACACTCTTCAATCCTTCACCTGTTGGAGGACTGAGGAGTGTTAGGGTTAAAATCAATTTCAGATTTTTTGACCAGACTGTTTTGTAAGCCTCTATTTAATTTTAGTTTTCAGTATTTTTAACATGTATTTAAAAATACTGAAAACTAAAATTAAATATATTTCTTAGTGCATACATTTCTTTTCTTATACATAGAAGTTAAGGTGTTACCCTCAAAGACCCGATGTATGGTGGACTTGTGATTTCACTTTCAATTGACCGGATTACTACTCTGAACTTTGCAGCTGCTGCAGACATGAAGCTTGGAGTAGGTTTCCCCATCTCTCCGTTTCCCCTCTGTGACTGTGTAAAAATGCAACAGTCAAACTTTTCTTTTACAGAGAGAAGTTGCTGTTGGACCAGCAGCGGGATCGCGAGCGGCGGGCTGAGGAGGCCAAGCAAGAGGCAGCTCAGAAGGAGAAGCAACAGCAGCAACAGCGAGAGACAGAACGGGAGAATCATGACAGAGCGCTGCTGTCCAGGAGCCACGAGGACAAGCGCTGCTCGCCAAGAGGTATGATTGACTACCAGTATTTAATACAAAAGCTTGCGCCAGGTTGCATGTGCCTGCTCTAGCATTGCACCTTTGATATATGCCTTATCTCGACATTAGTGTTGATTGGACGCATCGAACCATTTGTGGCAAGGAAAACTAAACCCTTTCATTTACATGGCACATTCTCTGCTCACGGTTGATTACCGATGTCATGAAATTAGACGTGCCTGGGTGACTGATATGACTGGAAGCATAATTGTGTGGTTAGAAGTAGTCGTACCATTACTGAGGGGGCATGTTTGGGAGAGGGCCCAGTGCTTTAAGCCCTTGCCCACTTGTATTCCCCTCAGATTCGGGCAAGAAAAAAATATAAAGAAGCTTTATATCAATTAGAACTTTGACCAAACCAAGAAAAGAATGCCCACAGTCATCCCTGCACATTGGATGCTCGTTGCGTTACAAGGGGAAAAAAAGCTGGCTACTACTGTTTGCCTTTAGGCCTCTTTATACTTTTAGTTAGTCTGCTAAGGTGCTGTACCTTCAGTATATTAATGTTTTCACATGTAGCAGACTAGCATGGATGTTTGCATCTTTGCCTGTTGAGTAGTTGAATTTGCCAAGCAATTTTCTTTGCAAGCTTTGTCATAGCTGGATCCTAGTCCATCACCTTTCTTTTCCTCTTTGTCCTGGTTTCAGATGGCTCTCACCTCCGGCACTCTAGCTCTCACCACCACAACCACCACCACCACCATCACCACCACCAGCAGCTGGCGCACTCGCAACATCACCTTGGGACGCCCAGGGTGCCGTCCTCGACTTCGGCCTCCACCCCTTCCTCCTCTGGCCACCGTGACCCAGAGCAGAGCCCCCTGCCGCTGCTCAAGAAGGCCGATGTGGAGGACCGCTGGCAGAGCAAGCACCTGAAGGATGGCTCCAGCGGTGATGCCCAGTACCGGCATGTCAGGAATTCACAGGTGAACTCAGTTTTCCCTTTTCCTGCCCCCCCTGCCCAGCCCCCCCCCTCCAGTTCTGATTGATCATGTTTCCCTCTTGTGCTAAGCCCAAAATTAGGAATGCGTATGCTTGAGTTCATTCTTCTCAACAAGTTTCTTGATTGTCTTGGCAGGCAACATCACATGAAAACCATGTCTCTCACACCTCAGAGAAAGAAAGGAAGTCATCCCTACACCATGAACGAGAGTTGCTGCTGCAACAGGACAGGCGTATTGCAGAGAGGTACCTTGAACATGGACCTACGAACCTGATTGTTGAAGTTGCTGTCAAATCTGGTCTCCAAGAAAGGAAAATGATTAGGTTATTGTTACTTCGAGATGTGCCTTTGGAAAGTGTGTTCACATAACGTTTCAGATTTCCCTAAGTGAGACAAAACCCTTCCAGAAATCTTTGAAAATTTAATGCACAAAGCTTACACTTTGAATGTGAACAGCAAGAGCTGTCCGGATGTCAGTTTTTTGCTTATCACCTTAGCTGTGCTGTGTTTTTTTTAGGTAGTATTATAGAGTTTGATCCAGTGCTCTCCATTCTCACATGCAGACATGAAAAAGAGCGAAATCTTCTGCGGGAACAGCGGAACCAAGCTAGAGGTGAGCATCACCACAGTGGCAGACCGCCTCCTTTAGTGTCACCAGTGCGTCCAACTCGGGAGGAAATGTACCGGCACAAACTCTTCAACAACCATCGGCCGTCGGGCCAGGACACTGTCATTCCCCCACAGTATGACTATGAGCGCCTCAACAATGTTGACCGGATTCTTTTGAACGATAAGTCATCGGTGTCTGCATCTGGGACAACGGCGGCCACAACAACATCTGCAGCAGAGAAGGCCTGGTACGAACAGCAGCGGACCATGATGGCCAGCCGCGTGCAGAGTCCCCATGGGAGCACTGCCAGGGAGTTTGACCACGAGGCGCGTGTTGTTGTCACCAACAGCCACGGCCCCCAGCCACCGGGGGTTGCCACACACAGCAAGTCATCCCATCTCAGCCAGTACGACTACGACCGGCCACACGCGGAGTTCAACTACCACTGGCAGGATTTGTATCGGCTCAGCCAACAGGTGCGGGACCACAGTGGTGTGCAGCTGAATGAGGTCGGGGAACCAGTGGTGTCCAAGCTCGACCTGGAGGGTCGGAAGCGGACTGAGACCCGAGCCAACGGCATCTACATCTCCAGCGAAAGTGACTCAGACAGTGAGGAAGAGACGGAAGTCAAAAGGCAGCGGTACCGAAAGAGGATGCACAGGATTGTTAGAAAGTCTTGCATGACTCTAGATGACTCGGAGAAGAAGACCAACTTTTTCCAGGTCATGGGCCTGGTTACACATGGGAAGAAAGAAGGTATAGTCCAAATAGTAATCCAGTCAACCACAAGTTAGATCATCGGCCAGGTACAAGTCAAACCACCAGGTGGATCAAAACTAGTTCACAAGTGACGAGGAATGAACCATGCTAAAGGATTGAAAAGAATCATTGTTGTCACTGTTCATCAGAATAACCCGCAATTTGTCTTCAGACTTACTGAATTTTACAGACCTTGCTTGTTGGATGAAAAAGTATGGATTATTGTGATATGGGGAGTGCAGAGAATTTCACAAATTGTCTCCTGCAAAAATGGCTCATGTGCAGAAAATCTCTTCACTCACATACACAACAACCCAACAGACAGACTCTCATTTAGAAGAAGTTGAATTCCATTCAAATCACTTTTATGTGTCAATTGTGTATCCCTCAGGTTTTTTTCAGTGGCTGTGGTTAGGGTGGTTTGGTTGCTGTCTACTTCTGTTGCACCTATCTGTAGTATTAGCAACAGAAACCAGACCATTCTGTAATGAAAGAATTTCAAACTTCAATCAACCAAGCTATAAAAGAAAACAATCTGTGGAAAGTGAATGTAGGATTTAGTTAAAAATAAGAAAGAAAGAAAAAGCTATTGCCTTTCCGCACTTTGTGGAAAAGCCCCCCCAAAAAGCAGTTGGCTATGGCCGTGGGGCTAGAACTGGGGTCTGCATGCTTTTGGAATAGCATGTGGTCAACCAGCTTTCACAACACTTCAACTGTCCAGGGGAATCGGAAACCTTTTATAGATTGACAATGCTTGTTGTACAGTGCCATCACTGAAGAATTTGTGAGTCACAGTAGGGCTTCCGTAACTATAGCCAGTGCGTTCAGATTTTCCTGGAGCTCTTCATTTTCATTCTCTGAGATGATGCATGTCTGTTTCACACTTTCCAGAGATCAGCGAGGAGAAGAGGAGGAAACGGAGGCTGTGGCTGAAGGAGGAGCAGCCGCCGGCCAAAGTCAGCCGGCCGTCCTCGGAGCTGGTCAGCCTGCTGCCCGCTCCGGCCAGCCTGAGCCAGGAGGACTTCCAGCGGGAGCTGGACTACCCCCACAAGTGCCGGTTCCTGCGCGGCCTGGGACTGGATGTGGTGGGAGTAGACAAGCGGAAAGGTTGGTGGCCAGCCGTCGTTTATTCTGATTGCATTCACCATCATCTTGAACAAATTGAGCATTTTTTGGCAATCCACAGTCCTTACAAACAAATCCTGATTCCCTCAGCGGCAATTCTCGTGATGGATGCTGAGTAGGAGTTGTAGAGGGTAGTATTTTGTCTCGTTATGAAAGCAACAGAAGGACATGCGTGGAGGGGGGAGGATTCAGTGAAATGTAAATATGCAATAGAACAAAAACCACAAATACAAATGGATTTCCAATTTTCAGAAATGGAGAAGGCACGAGCAGCTGTTGAAGCTTACCGGATAAGGCAAGCCAAGAAGAAGGAGGCAGCAGCTGAAGGGGAGACCAAGGGGGAATCTGTGTCTACGGCAGGCAGCTCAGAAACAGCACAGACACCGACCACTCCCACCAACTCAGGTATGAGTAAGAATAGTTTCTTTCATTAAAGTGTTGCTGTAGAATTTTCACGTGCAGATTTGATTCCAAGTTTGGTTGGATTAGATTTTGTAACAAGTTCTTGTGATGGAAGTTTCTAGTGATGGAAGTTTCGAATTCCTGGTTTTGAGTTCAGAATTATACATTTGGGCTTGGCGTAAAATGAATATAAAGTGTCCTTTTACTGCCAAACACAGGTACCGATAGTAAAGTAGAAACCTCTGAAAATCCCCAGTGCAAAACTGCTTTTGGTGAGACTTTTCCGAACCACTTGGTGTCGTCATCGCCTGGGGTGCAAGCCCACACGCAGAATGAGAGAACATTACCAAGTGGGGGTAGCAGCACTCCCCAGACACGGACCCCAGACAATAGTCTGCACCCAGTGCCTGGCAAGCAGCTGTCGCTTTCGGATAGGGACATCAAGAAGGAGCCCGCTGCAGGTAGTGAGAGGGCAGACCTAGCCCGCAGTAGTAGCAACAACAACAGGAGTGGTACTACTGCTGACCAGCAAGGCCCCGGGGGTGCCCTGCCGTTCTCCACTGCTGCCCTGCTGTCGCGGGGGGGACCCAGTGTTGGAGGGGCGGGGAAGCCCCCCTCCCAGTTTGAAGGCTTTGCCCAGGAGTTCCACCAGTCGGTGCTGCGGACCACGCAGGAGGCCATGGCCCAGCAGAGGGTGGGCTCCTTGGGCTCCAACAGCTCTAGCCTGGTTCAGGTGGACGCCCAAAGGCGGGACAGGCACGCTTTTGCTGGCCTGACGAACTCAAACAGTGAGAGTACTGGCTCGGGTCGGAGTAACGGCACAGTGTGGTCTAAGGGACAGCTGCAGTGGCCTGGAGTGGAAGCAGTGATGGACTCATATCAGAGACATGCAAAAGGTAAGCCTTGAATTCTATTCTTCTTGGTATCTCTCTCCTCCCATTTGAAGATTTCATGGTAGTTGTTCCTCTTAAGAACACTTAATGCTCCTCATGATTACAGAGCTATAGGAAGGACTGTAGTTGCAGTTATGACGCCGCCTTTTACACAGATTAAACCTAATCCTGTCATGTTTTATTTGACTGGAGGCAAAGACTGTAGTGTTGGTAGTGACCCGTGTTTGACAGCATTTCATTCCATATTGTGTCAGCAAGTGAAGCCAGTGCTTCAGTTGCAATTGCAGTGGTTACCATGCAAAGCCCATTTTCTGCCGGTGATGTCAGTTCAAATCTTGTTGTTGCAAATTTGCAAAAGTTGAACTCATTCCCACCGAAATGAATATCGCTGCAGACGTTCACAACAGCAAAGTTGCTGTGCTTTGCCTTCTCCTAGCGTAGACGGCCTCAGTTTTGAAATTGTTCAAAATGTTTACAGGGTCTTAAACAGGCAATCAATCAGAGCTCAAAACAAGTCCAAGCAAAGCAGGAAAGGGGTGACCTATAACTGGGGACTTTTAATTGTGGCTTACAAGGGCCTTTTCCTTTCCCCTCAACTGACAGAGCAAGAGCTGGAACGGAGTGTGTTACTCGACCAACAGGGAAGATTGAGGGTATGCAATGGTGAGCTGAACAGCACGGCTGAGCAGCTCCGACTCAAAATGGCTGTAAGTTCCCTCTGGCCATCCCCGCCTCAACACGCCATGCGAACCCACCCTCAGTCGTGGACCACCCATTGTTTATCCCAATTAATTACCATAACATTTGGCGAAAGGCTCCAATGGAGTATGTACATGGTTTTGAAATGTGAAAGAAAGTACAAAGGTGAATCAAAGTTTCCAGCAAAAGTGAAAGTTTTCTGTGGCACAGTACAGAAAGTGGCTGCCTTATCAGAAAAACATGCATGTGTATCAAAGGTGAGGATGGCAGCCAAATGGAAAATGCCAATTAAATGTTGCACAAGATCACTACAGCGTTTATTTAGAGAGGTCAGTTTTCTCCATTGTCCAATGTCTAGCTGTACTGCATGTAAACAGGGCTACCATCTGATGTGCTTTGATATGGCACTCATGATTAGACCAAAGGGTGCCCTCTGTGTAGTTACTCTACAAAGACCTCTTACCACTGGCCAGTCTATCACAAAACTTACCTGAATTTGTCTGGATTCCCCCCCCCCAGGACATGATGGAGAGAAAACAGCTGTTACACCGAGAGCAGGAAGCCTACCTCAGGGACCTACACCATCTGCAAAAGTATGTGTACAACATGAGGAAGTGAACTCCGTCAGCCATGGTTCAGGGCCACAATCCATTTTACAGGGCCATCACCATAGCAACCACTAAAAATGCAACAATTTATTTAATTCAAAGGGGGCCATTTTGAAAGTGAGTGTAAATATTTGGTATTATCTTCTCAAGAGTTCCTGTCCACGTTTTCTTCTTCCTTTTCCTTTTTTTTCTTTCCGAGGAAAGCTTTTGGCTTTAATTTAACAGATAGAGAAGATTAACTCTTTCTAGAACACTTTGAGACTGTTTCGTTGTCCATGCATCACGTGACTACCAGTACTTGTCTGTTTATTATACAAGACCATGCACTGGTTTTATTATGTATTTTAGACTTATCACAAATGGTTTATGTACATTTCGTCAACAGGAGACTTTGGTATATTATTGGGGAAGAAGTGCAATTGGGGAATTGTAAAATGACAGAAAAACCCCTTGTAATTTATTGCGATGCAAATTGAATGCATTACTTATCGGACGTCGTGTTCAAGATGATGTCATGACAATTTGTGCAGTGTGTTAAATGCTTCACAGCTAAGATAGTGACGTTTTTTTGTGTGTTCAGTTGTGTAGAAAGAATTCCAGTTGCAGAACCTGCTCAATTAGGAATTGTCCCAGAATTAAAAAAAACCTTGGCAAATTGTTCGGAGAAACTGATTTGAAATATGTTCCAAATCTTTAGTTACATGTGTTGGTTATAATCGGAGTCATATGCAAATTGGGAGAAAAATGAGCTCAAAATCAACTGTTCCCTGTCTCAGCTCAAAATCACGTGATCCTTAATTAGTTCAGGACTTTTGTCTGTGTAATCAGTGGTTACCTTCAAATAAATGGCTCAAACGGTTCCTCTACAAAGACCAGCTCTGGTGGCGTAGTGCATCTACCAGAGTAAATGTGAACAATCAAAGGGGAAGTGGTATTTTTTTAATGTAAAACAACCGCAGAACTTGCCAAGTTCGTTTCTTGGCCCCAAATTGTCTTCAGCACCAGTATTGAAAGATATTATTGCTTTAGAAGGGCAAGTGTATATTTCTGTTCTGTTGTACAATGAAGCACTGAGCACTTTCCACAGTGTCTTGTCTTGTGTATTTATTCATCCTGAAGGACTTCATGTTATTCACTTGTGAATGTAGACAAGAAATTTATTTATTGCTCTGAAATATTTAACACTTAGAAAAAAGGATTATGTTTTGACGTTTGGAAAGAATTTGCATTAATTTATACAGCCCTTGATGTGTGTTTGTATAAAGTGAAGGTCAAAGCGATGTTTTAAACAAATAATGAAGAATACCTCTCACCGTGATAAATTTTTAAATGGTCCGATCGCTATCCCAACCCTCACAGTACTCAAGTGTTTTATCAATTAATTTGAAATGCGCATTTCAAACCACATGGAAACAAGAAAGCTATTTCTTTTAACGTGATTCTAGTTTGGTTTTTTTTATGAAATGAACTATCAAGAGTAATTTATTTTAAGTGCATTGATTTTCACTTGTAATTTGAAATCATCACAGACAAGAAGGAATCATTCTCTAAATGTTGTAAATTTGGAGGAGTTTGGGTTAGATCAAGAAAATGCAGTGGCAGGCTTGCAATTATTTAATGATAAAAATCGATTCTCAGAGTTCTGCAAGTCACATGCGCATTTTTATCTATTTAAATGCATTCAGTAATGGGTTTCAAGAACAGGCATGCATGTACATTGTTCACTGGCACTTGATGGTTGTTAGTATTGTGGGCTTTAAATAAGTCTTGGAAAGCAGGTGTCATACCGTCAACAGGTGTTGACAAAGCAAGACTGAACTTTACTTTTGCTGAATCACGAGTGAAGTTTTTGCCGTCTAGTGGTTGGTGAAACATGGCTTACCATGAGTGCAAAAGCGTCATTCACAGTGTGGAAACAATCTCATGTGATTACTTGCACAGAAAACAATGAGAAGGCCTCCCAATGTAACACTGATGTAACAAAAATGGGCATTATGAGGCGATAGTTGTTGACAACCGACTTTGGGGCAAACTTTGGTTACCTATACAAAATGGCAGTCAATGTTTGTAAACAAAAGCAAGGCTTGTTGCGATTCAGAAAACCGTATGTTCTGTTCTCACGTCCGGAGTGTACTCAGTTGAGGGTAGCCGGTCTAAAGAGCAGGGCTGGACATGGACATCAGTGTGAAGATGACCATGAAGGAACATTAGCCCACTGTGCTTGATCATTGTAAAGGGAAGGGGTTGATGAAGACATTGTGAAGGGGTTGGAAGTTGACGAAGAGTCAACAAGAAACCCTTGACAATGACCCTCACTTTCCACCCCAAACTGGCATTTATTTGCTTCGTTAAGCACTCAACTCTCAAAAGTCGCATACTTTTGTAAGCTCTCAATGTGTCTTATGTATTCTCACTGTACTGTAATGCTGCACTTGTGTCATACGGTAATACCACTTTACAATGTAATAAATACCACCGGTGGTAGCTACTTTAGAGAATTCCTGTGGACTGCAGACTTTGTATCTGGACAAGAGATCACACACTTGTTGTTGCAGTCCGTAGTTCATTTGTGTACTTACCTTCTTTTTCTGAAATGCTTGTCATTACAAGTGGGCGTAGGATCCCCCCCCAACTTTGATATGCCGTACCCAGAATATTGATTCCAGAAATTCATTTTCATGACATTTTTAGGAAAAAAGCATGTCAGGAATAAAGCTTTTCTATTCTGGGGACATCAAACTGAAATTCACACACCATGTTCCCAGAATCTGTCAAGGTTTGATTATTTTGTCAAGGCGGGTTCATAGTCCCAGAAAAATGTACATGTAAATGCAAAGCGAATTTGACATCACGAACCAGTTGAGATTTGCAAGTGTAATCGTTGTCTTCACTCCGTAGACATTCATGTCAAACATTGGTCATATACATGTAGCTGCAGTTGTGATTTGAAGTATAAACCTGCTTTTACAATTTGGCACGAAACATAACAAAATTGGGCACAAAATTATTCCGACACACTGATAAGTGTGTTACATAGATTTGGCAAGAACAAGCTTTTGCACGTTTTATATTTTGAAACATATCATTTATTTATACCTTCCATTTCCACTGACCATCTTCGGGGGGAGGGGGGGTAATTTTACCAGTACATATACATGTGCTCATATGCTCATCAAATAATGGGGGGAGAATGGCAGCTCGCCATATATAGTTTCGTTTAAATCATCTACAAAGGCTGCTTCTGTGTTAGTGATTAGTCAGCAGTGTTGGTGATCGTAGTGTTTGATCAAGTTCAGTAATACAAAAAGTTGGCTGCTTCATGTTGGGCTTATGCTGTGCCAAAATCTTCCCTTCTGAAGAAAAAAAATCTCACTTTTGACTGGTAAAGAATAAATATTCAGTGTGTGCAAAAAGGGGGGGACTTGTTTTGGGTCAAACTCAAAACATGCTTTTTGAAAAAACAGCATACGCTTGTGAAATATTTTCTAAGAAAAAAGTTTCCATTGTCTTTGTGACTGATAAATTAAGACAAATTTTTAACTCGTTGGTTTTCATTCTTGTATATTAATACAGTGGTGGAACTATTGTTGAAACGTCCCCAACTGCAAGGGGACATTTTTTTCTATCACCAATGTACATTCATGTACATGTATCATACCAAGGTAGGAATTCGGAAAAAAATTCTAACATATCAATCAATGTGGTGACCAAACTGGATTTTGATTGAGATTACCGAGGGTAGATCTACAAACCTGTGTTGATGAAAATGTTAATAAATAGCCATTCTAAAGAGATAAAGGCTAAACTGTGAAGACTTTAAGAGATTATGATCTATTTGTGAAGTAATTTAAATAAATGAAAGAGATTAAATATTGTGTTTTGTACAGTGGTCACTGGGAGTGCTTTGTCTTGTGAATTTTTATCATTGTGTTGAATGTTGTAATGACGAGAAATGTTTAAAATCACTGTAAACATTCGTGTAACTTTTTACGATGTTTAAATGCCTTAAATCACCAAAATCTAACAACTTGTCATGCATTGTTTGGATAGACTTTGGATTATATATTCAGTCTAACCATTGTTATCTTGCCTAGAACTCAAAAGACTCAAATTTGGCTTACACTCCAAATTATAGACAGGTCAGGTGATGAATTATGACGGGAGTTCCTTTTGGTTTGTCATTGGTCATTTGTTTCGTGTGACCTTGGATGACTTTCGCTTGACATGAAAGGAAAGATATGACAACACACTCCGTCCAGAAAGTGTCACTGATTCTAAATGCAGCAGTGTGTAATTTTGGAGGATTCAAGCAATTCCTTAGCTAAGCATACCCCTGAGGTGGGGGTTATGTATTCGTAAATTTTGCAGGGGGACATCCCCCCCCAAAAAAAAAAACAAGGGATGTATAAAATACAAAAGGGGGATTCCATTAAATGAAATTTTTAGTCTTCTTGGTCAATTTATAATGCAGTGGCAGTGTACACATGCAATCACACTTCCATTTACACAGTGAATTTGCAATATCCAGACACCATTTGAAGAAGCAAAGTTCTGGATGCCTAAACAGATACCCATTTTACAAGTACTTCTGCTAATCACCTATACCGCATGCACATGGACTAGTTTTACAAGTTGTCCAGCTTAATCTTACTGACTTACATGACAGACCAAAATACATAAACCCCTTTCACAACCAGGTCAAGAGAGTTCAAGAAGTGCTGCTACCCAGACTGACACAACAAACAAGGCAGAAAGCAGGCACTTTAAGTTGACAAGCTCTTTTTGGATGGGTCATTCCTGTGTATTCGGCGGTCCACCAGTCAACATGTTCATCCTTAGTGTGTGCATGTGATCCAAGGCCTGAGTAAGGAATGGACGGACAGTGTTTATCTCCATCAGAGACAGGTTGTCAAGCTGTGTTGAAAAAGAAAAAAGAGCAAATCATCGAGACACTTGAATTTAAATTCTGGTTGCAGATCAATCCTTTCATATGCTTTTTATACAGGACAGCTATCTTCGATGTGGGAGATAAAAACAGAGATGAGAAGAGTTAGACGTGCCAAGCATTTCATACACTGCTGAATTTATCCAACAGGCACAGTAAATCGGACATTGTCTAGGGGCCTACAAAAATTCTAAGGGCTCACCAAACAAAAGCATGCTTCCCTTTTTGAATTTTCAGTTTGGACAGGCTTAACACTGGCTAGTACATGTACATTAGTACAGCTTAGCACCAGCATGAAATGCGAGGCTCCAGCACTGCTATGCACCAGCATTATAAAATTGGTGCTGGTGCCTGAGAATAGGATCTACAGAATATCGGTGCCAAGGGGCTGGACGTAAGGAACACTCTATCAGGCCCCGATTTCATAGTTACTAAGTTCACACAAAAAACACCTCTGTGAGCACAATTTACATGTAGGCTTTCAGTTTTCTCTTCTAAAGTGAACCAAAAAGTCAACCAAAAAAAACTGCTGCAAACTGCTTACTGACTGTAGTAACCTTTACTGTACAAAGCTTTGCTTCTTTAGCCCTAACCTTCCCCAACCACACAGAATTAAACAGTAATAAAGTGTTTAATTCTGTGGGAATGAGTCTGGTAGGCCCATAACATCTGGCTTTTGCTTTGGGTTTGGCATACCTCAGAAAAACAAAGTCCAACAGCCTCTGTGCACAAAGTCCCATATGTATGTTTAACTTTGTGTGAATGGGGAAGGTTAGGGCCAACAACCCTTTGGGGGTTAGGGTAAGTGAATTTTTTCCAACATACATGTATATGTAAAACTGCCTCTTGTCCTTACCCTGGCGTAGGTCTCCTGATCTTTGACAAACTTGTCTATGCTCTGTCTCAATTTGGACATTCTCAAATCCCAGATGTCCTTAATCAGCGTGTGAACCTCATCAGCATGGGGTATGTCATCAGTTGCACTGTACAATAATACCAGTGAAGTGGAAGTCAAAGTAATACTTATCCCACGTTTCCAGTTGCACGTTTCATTAATCCAAGTCTAGTGGTTTTCAAACAGTGTGTAGTATCAAGATCTGAAACTCCCTAGTAATAGCTGCAATTGAAATTTATTTTAGACAATTGTTACTTTTTGATAAATCATATTGGTGAAAAATCTGTTATTGGAATAATCCTATGACCAGTTTTTCGACAAGGAATTCCAAGATATTGCCTTCAATTTGTTTTCATTTAAACAGCTTGTCTGCCAGTACTTGCTCTTTAATCATGCAACCCAGGAGATACCAATCCAAGCCAACATTTTAGTTATTACAATTTAGTTATTACAAATTAGACATGTTGGAGCACTCCCCTTTTTGAACAATGACAAAAATTAAATAATGTGGAAACTTACTGGCTTAATAACAATTTAGTAACCTCCATGTAGTTTTCATTCAGCATTGGCTGGAAGATAGGTGAATCTTTTTCCTCTTGCTTTTTGGCCTGGAGTTTGTCTGAGTAATAATGACAAATAGTCAAAAACACATTTGTAACTTGTCTCTAATGTTACATCAGGCATGTTAGGCATCATGAACGATTTCAAATCATTGAGAGACCCATACCTTACATGACTTCTATCTTGGACGACTGGTACCATGGACGACTCCTACCTTGGACAACTCGTACCTTTGACAACTCATACCTCGAGGTAAGACCACTTGTACCTTCATGTTCGCAATTCAGTTGCAACTTTCTTGCTTTTCTTTTTCATCATGTTTAAGATCTGATTTGACAAATACATCAAGGATGTATAAATAAATGTAATGTATCATAAATGTAATGTATCATAAATCTCCTGGAAAGAACTCGAGCGTGAACATGATTTTCTGCATAATGCCTGTCATGGGTGTTTGCACCGTCGGTTTACATGACGGATGTCGAACAACCTGACCGTTTACTAACTTGACTTGGGACAACTCGACCGTTGAGAGGCCGCAACGCTGATACAGCATACGCATGGCACACCATCCACAGTACACAACTGGTGTGGGCCCACAGACTGAATGTCTTCCAATCTTAGAGTTTTTGGATGTATCTTAAAGATACAAATCTCTGTCTTCTTTTTCCCATTATACGATTTTGATTGACTCGATATCGACACTGAAGTTTCTGGAATGTGTGAGCAGGAATTAATGCAGGAGCTGGCACTGAGAGTTGAAGTTCACCAAAAATTTTTGTTTGTGGATAATTGTTTATAACCTTAATTTCAAAATCTGTTGGTCAACATATTAATCCAGTTATCCAACTTAAGTAATAACTTATAAGTGCAACTGGAATATTGAACTTATTTACTCATTTATTGCTATACTCATCACCCACTTTTTGGGGGGTTTTGTTCAAAAATATTTTACAACAGGCCTACTGATACAGAATTTCGAAAAATTAGGCAAAAAAATTAGGCATACTGCTGTTCAACACATTGGTGAAGATTCTAAATTGCACGCAACAACGACTGGCCACATTGACCAGCGTTAGTTGCCTGACCATGCACGCACACACACTAACGTTGATGCGTCTCACATGAATGTCACTGTACTGGCATGTAGGGAAGGCAGTGCGGCCAGAGAGGCAAACTAGGTGACGAAGCATGACTAAGAAACTAAATTGTTCAAGTTGATTGTAATACAAATGAGCTCTGAGCATACCCCCAGAACTATGGGGTCCAATGTCAATCAACTCCCACGATGCCCACGTTCATGGGAATGGGGCGGATGTCGGACCCCACAGTTGCAGGGGTACTCTGAGCAAGCTCTGATTTCTGTGAAGGTACTTGTACGACTACGAGTTGTCTCGTACACGAAGGTATGAGTTGTCTTTACTGGAGGTACGAGTTGTCCAAGGTGTGACTCGGCAAATGTAAGAAATCATACAATTACAGTATGCTGAGTTAATGGTACGAGTCGTCCATGGTACGAGTTGTCGAAGGTACGAATTGAACTGTTCCCTCTTTAACTGGCAGATACTTTGTCATCCACATGTGGGTGATAAAGTACAGTCAGGGCACTTTCGAAAATGTTCAAATCCCTGGGAATATGTTTTCCATACCAACATCCATCCAGTCGGGCGGTTGTATTCTACATTTCTGCCTCTGCTTCAAGTTGATTGCCATCCACATTGGAACCTGCACTGGCAGTCCAGCGTTGAACGGTCCGATATTGCCCCCGATCAAGAACACTTCGTCATGGGAGAAATTCGGAACAATAGTTACTATCTGTTTTTCGGCTAAAAATTCCACCTCAGACGGATCCATAGTAATAAGAATTTACTTAAATATGGGCCATAACACGTAGAATATTGCCTGATGTACACATGACCGTAAACTTGGACTCAAACTAAATCGTATTACTTTGCGCGCGTAAGCACTGAAATTTGTTTGTGCATGTGACAAGCGTGACCTTTAACATTACAATATTTGGATTTTTATTGTAAATCAAAATAAGGATAAATATATCAAAAAAAATAAAATATTTTGTACCATAGCTTTTTTCAATTAATTAAGTGCTAAATTATCATTTTAAAAAAGGAAAACTAGATAGATATATATAAAAAGAAAATTAAATTTCTGAAAGAGACAGAATATTTCCCATGATGCAACAGCAGCAAATGCGCATCAAATTCAAAACCGGCAAAAAGGACATCGATAGAAAACCGAAATAGTTGTCAGGAGTTGGTGAGGAGTTGTGAGGAGGAAGGAGTGCTTATTCGTTAAATTTTGCTCCTCTTTTCTGAAAAACTGCCCAGTGATGGACGAGTATACAGAGGTAAGGTATCTTTCTAAATTTTAAATAAACTTCAGAACTAATAAAGGCCAAAAAACGTTAAAATCTAGGCCTAGGGCCTAACCATGCATTCTAACGTCATGACCGTAACTCTGATAGTGATAAATTTTTATTTCAGGAACTGTTTTCACAATGTTCACCACTCTCCAATTCCCCTCATAATTTCCTTCAAAACCCTGCCATCTTTTCACAAGATCAACCAGGCACAGTTATTAATTATGATGATGATGTCATACATGAGGCCTATGTACAGGATGTAGGCCTACATTTACAATGGGGTCGTACTAACAGACTAATCAGATCTTGGGCAGAATGTTTCCTGTAAATTAGATCAATTAGCCTAGACTGCTAGAGCAATTTGTATCGAAGTTTTTGGCGGATAAATCATAAAGAGATCGATGTCATCATGGTCATACTCATATGCCGTGTCTGCGAACAGGTTGTACTAATCAGCATCAACACACCGTCAACACATTGATAGTAACGACAACACACCGCCAACACTTACAAAATGCATTGAAAACAGAAAACAGACGTATCGAACTGTAATGTATACGCTTAGGAATAATTTCTTATTAATCAAGTTTACATTTTACAACATTTCAAGGGTGATTTTTCACGCGAAAAAATTGTCTCTGAGCAGCGCTGCTGTTCACCGCCATCTTACCTTCTCACAGCGTTTGGACCGTTCCATGGTTTACTGTATACAGGTGACCCCCTGTAGCATAATGGTATGGTCCGTCTGATCGAGGCAACATGGCCACCGTCTGTTGTGGTTGTGCGGAGGGTGTTATTTTCGTGAAATAAAATGGCTTTTCCCCCCAAATGTCGCCTACTGTTGTTAGCCAAATTGTATTTAGGCATTATATTGCAATCGAATTGCGTTTCTGTTAATTTAGAATGTGATTTAGGTGTGTTGACGGTGTGTTGACGTCGGTCGTACTAATTAATGTCAACACAACGTCAACACGCGTCAACACATGATAGTAACATCATAGTGGAGATGGGCCGGTGTGGGCATGTGAAGGGAGGGGGTTGTTAACTATTTTTCAAGACCTCAAGGTGTGTGCATAGCAAACTGCAATTATTTTGTGCATAGGCCTAAATATGGATGAGGATTTTGACTGAAAAGCTTAAAATTCATATTTTCTTTATACTGTTATCTTTGTTTTTAACTTCTTTCAATTAATAAACTGTTGACTACAGTTAAAATTTTCAGTGATTCAGTGTGAAAGTACTGTTACTAGACCTACATTTACGTGTACTTCTTGACCAATACTACACACATGTAGGGCTACATGCATGTAGCAGGATTCCAAATAAAGTGAAAGAATTATTGAATAAAAACCCTCCAGTACCATAAATCACCAACAGAAGTCTGGATAAACCTTCCTGAAATTTAATGCGGTGTTTACTGTATCGCAACACAGATGACTTTTCAAATTTTGAGGTGGGGGGAAAAAAATGTAGAGGTTGCATTGTCTGGGCAAATCATCAACGTTACCATCAGTCTAATATTCATATTGCCTACTGAGCCGAATAAAACGTCTGACGTCTGTTAAACTGCTGTAGGCTTGTTTGTGCACATGTACCTTAACGCATAAAGCTGTCTTTAGCTACTCACACTCCCCAGAGCAGAAAGACTGGTAGTGGAATAGAGTGGCAATGCAATGCAGTGGGTGAAGTGACAGTTGGGCAAAGTGGAGACAGGGGGGGTTGAGCGAAGTTGACCCTAAATCGCCAGACAACATTTTAACCACAGAGTAAAAAAAAAAAACCAGTCAATCACATCAGTGGACTGTTGATAAAGATTCCAAGGACAAAAGAAGGATAAACTGGTCTTCGGTTTGTGATACTTCCAATGCTTGCATTTTGGAATGTTATGAATAAGCACGCATGTACATACAAAATAATAAAGAAGGTTAGGGGGGAAAATACCCCAAGACTCCAGCATTTGAACCTATGATCCGATCATACAAGATACCACCACTATCCACATGGACACCTCAATACAAGTAACTTGTACACATAAGAAGTAAAACCTTGATTTTAACATTAGTTAAAAGTGATATCAAGGTACATGTACAATGTATGATGCATGTGTAATATTTCTACCATTTCATGTACTGTAGCTTTGCACAACCAGGAAACTGTGATGGTTCAATTAAAAACCATTGAGTTGAGCATAGCCCAATGGTGTGGTTGTTTCCTTCATTGTTTCTCAGAGACTTCTGGAGAGGACGCGGGCGAGGAGTGAAAACTTGGCTAAGAAGATGAACCAATCCCAGGTGTCACCCCGCAAGAGGAGAACTCCACTGACAGACATGAACTCCTCGGACAGTGACGAGAAGAAAGTCCGATTTGACGGTCAGTGTCAGGCAAAAGCCAGCTGCCTTTAAATGCATCCATTCCAAAGTCCTAGGAGATCATGTATAGTGTTCAATTTGTTGGTAGCGATGTGACTGTGACGCGTGCATTTCTTAGTCGTTCGTGAACCCTTCCAGCGAAGTTCAGTTCTGACCAAAAGAGCCGCTGTTGTTAAGAAAATAGTACCCTCTCTTGGTCCAGCTTGAGGCCCATCCTGCAATTAAAATGTCACATGCAGAGATTTTGACACTAAGTTTTGGAATAAACACAACAACAGGCAGCAGACGGCATACTATAGGCCAACAGCCAATGGTACAGGAATTATGGTGAAAACAATTTTTTTTTAAACTTAATTCAAAGACGTGTACATGTATGTAAATTAGATTCTTGACGTGTCTCATCTAGCCACCTTCCCACCTGATCTGAGGACAGGCAAACACCATTTTGGACAGGAAGTTGTTAAGGGCAAAATTTTAATACAAGCCCCTATTAATTACATGAATCTTGAACACGGGTGAATAAATCCTCAAGTAACAGGTATCTTCCAAAATATTAGGTACATGTACAATGGAAATATGACCTCAAATTGTACCTACCGTAGGGGTTTCAAAAACCTATTGGGAGTGGACAGGTACTTGTAATTCTTAACCTTGGCTTGGAAAGGACAGGCCAATACATGTACATATCCTTCAGTACTAGATGAAACCCTGCTTGGCATGTGGGTACATGTATGGCCTATGATTACAATTGGTTTGTGTTCAAGTTTTTCTGAATCGCCGGCCTGAAATGGAAGGGGGAGGGAGGCCTCATAGGACACAGAGAGATACTTGTGTTTGCCACCCCACTATTGTTACTTTCAAATGCCTGAGCTTTCTCTTTCAATGTACTGGTACAGACTCCCCAGTGAAGTCTGCACTGCAGAGCAGCGAAGTGAAGCCAGACACACCCGCTATCCCCTCCATCCGGTCACGCATGAGTAAGCTGGCTGATATGAGAAGGGAGTGGTCAGCCGCAGGTGAGTAGACCCACAAACCTCCAGTTGTGATCCCACCATACAAGCCCAAACCTGGTGAAATTTTTCCACTCAAAGCCAGTATTGGAGCGCCGGGGCCATCACTCCTTATGGATTGATGTCCAGCATCTGATTCTTGTTGGGAAATCCAGTGGCCATCCATGATGGGACAATTTCTTGAAAATATGAGTGCTAACCCACATGCGCGGTAATAGTTTTATTGGCCTCCTGCATTAAGTCCTTAAATTCATCCTGAATGACAGTTAACTACATGTATATGTAGCATGCAGCCTTCATGTTATGTGTTGTCTTCACAGACGGGTCGGAGCTCGACTCTCCCCAGAATGTGTCAGCACCACGGCCGCGGCAGCAGGAGGATGCACAACAGCAGCAGCCCAGCGGCAGCTCCATGCCCAGCACTAGGAAGAGCAGGTTTGCTGCCCTGGCAGCCAGCATCAACAGCTGGGAGGACGACCTGGACCACCCTAAACATCACTTCCAACACGAGGTGAGAAAATACCGCGCTGCAGGAAGGGTAGATTGTTCGGACCTGGATAACTTTTTGTCTGCCGTATATCAACATCGCATGAGCTATCCTTGATTAGTCTACTTCAGGATTTTAGCCAGAGAGGTGTGTTGTCTTTTGCACACTCTGAGGCCTGCAGTAGGCCATTTTGTCGCCCCTATTTTGTTATGGCAATGCATTTGAAAAGTGCAATATCCTAACAACTTTGACATCAGGCCTGTGTTTCCTTTCAAGGCATATATTTGGACCCCCAGGTTTCAACTACTGGCAAAATTTCCACTTTACTTTTGCAACATTTGCCTTGGCATATGCACTCTTGTTTTATCGACAAGGTAGTTAACTGGAAAGTATTATTATACCCAATGTTGTAGTCGAGACCATCACAAAACCAGTCACAAGTAACACGGTGAAAATGACAAAAGAATGCTTTTATTGCAGTTCATTTGAATAGCTTGTGACTTGAATTCAGACTGGAAGTCTTGTGTTGGTCTTGTGAAGGTCTTAAGTGGTCTCGACTGCAACACTGCTTGTGCCACTCTCTACAGTGAATGCTAGAAAAAAAACACATGAAGATTTTGCTTGAAATGCCTACTTTAATGCTTTGATCTCAATTTTAAATATGGATGATTGAATTTAAAAAGGAAACAATTCTATCCTCAGGAGAAGCCATCAACACGTAAATGGGAGCGTCCTAAACCAGTTGAGGAAGTAAGTGATGACCATCTGCCAGCAAAGCAAGGTAACGGAATCTTGTCAGTTACACCCAAAAAGCCAGCCCGCAGTGTGAGGTTTGAGGACCAGGAGGATCACAAGCCAGCAGCTTTTGGAAACGGGCAGGGTAAGGCCCAGATGAGATCACTCCCAACAAGCAGCAGCCCTGCCAGGGAGAAAAACACCTCGGGGGAAGACTCCAAGTCGGCAAAACCAGGAGGCAAGGCTGAGCTTAGATCTCTTCCAACTGGTAGCCCTGCCAAGGTCAGTGCG
Source organism: Acanthaster planci (assembly GCF_001949145.1). Next base: position 2,116,155 of record NW_019091376.1, on the reverse strand, counting down.
TACTCCAGGCTGGTAGAGCAGAAACAGGAGGTGGGAAAATCCTCCGTGGGCTCGCCCTCCAAGTCTACCTCAGGAGGCACCCCGGCCAGGAAACGGATCCAGGTGTCCCTGTCTCGGGAGAGAGAGCCCTCCCGACTGGAAGTACAGAAGCACTTTGCCCAAGAGCAGCAACAGCCAACTCCTAAACCCAGAGCAGGACCACCCACCACTACCATCAGCTCTACTAATGTCACCTCCACAACTCAGTCTTCTACCAAGCGGCCTGCACCACAGCCAGACCAAGCCAAAAAGAAACAGGCAGTGGCATCATCTGGAGCAAGCACCAACCAGGCTTCGGTCAAGGAGGGAGTCACTGATGTCAAGGCGTACTTTGGGAGGCACAAGACGGCCACCGCTCCAGCCACGACCCCCAATAAAGTGGAGCCACGTGTGAGTGCCATGGCCAAGTCCATCCAGGACAGACTTCGTCAACACCAGGAGAATTGGCAAAGCAACGATATCAATAAAAAGATCCAGGTAAATGCTGAATTTGCAGAGGGTTATGTCAACAAAGCTGTATCAGACACATGGATGCCAGTCTTTGCAGAGATAGTTCAACCCTAACAGTCGTCCTTAATCCTCCGATTACAATATGACTTTACATACACCCTAGGGGGGTTAGAGTTGAAGAAACATTTTGTAAGCAAAATCCACATATTTTTACATGTGAAAGTCAGCCAAAACAGAATTTGACATAACTACTTAATGACCTGTGTGAAGTGCTTGTTCAACACATTTTATATCCAATTTAGAATAAGTGCTTGCATGACTTTAGAGTTCAAATATTAACCTATCAACGCCCCGTTTACACCAAAAAAAACAATCTGTTATTGTTTCAGGAGCAAAGAAAGAAAGAGTTAGAAATCATCAAACAGAGGTGGAACCATTCTGGCAAGACTGAGCCTGCCAAGCAGGAGACAGAGAAAGAACAACCCACTGTAAGAGCGTGTTATCTGCTCAGTTGAGGCAGGAATGTGGAATGCAGCGTCATCCAATCTCTAGAAGTGGTCTGGTGGCTAATACCAAGTTTTGCTTGTCTTCCACCGCCTTTAAAAAGTAGCTGCCAAGCTTTAAAATCTGGCTGCCGGGTTGAAAATGTTGGCTGCATTGACATTCTGGAATATTTTGATACAATAATATCTTGATGAAGAGAACTTCTTATAAGGCTGAATGTTCAGCCACAATGATTTGTGCAAGTTTGTCATACATTTCGTATCATTAGGCTTGGCAAACAAACCTGTGAACTGGTTAGTTTGTTGAGTGAATCACATGCTTATGGTAACATCCTGCATTCTACTTTCACAGTCTTCCAATGCGTTGATGTGTGTGTAAATTTCTGAATTTGCATATTATCTAAAATATTAAACTCAGTTTCTATTGTAATTAACCACATGGCACTCATTCAAATAAAATGTTGTTTAAGTTTGGTTTGTTTTTATTCGGAGCAATCTATACTTCTGCCACAGACATCAACCCTGGCCTCTGTGTAAATCACTCATTTTTCTTCAGACCAACGTAAAATATTTGTGAAAATCGTAAAAAGATGTGACAAGTTTGATTTTTGTTTTCTTTTGCTGAATTCGACAGCCTATGCCCAGGGTGACCATCACTCGCTCTGTACCAGAGCCTGAGGCAAATGAAGACGAATTGGATAACCAGATGGAGGTCAGTGAGGACACTATCAACATCGGCATGGTCGAATCGCCAACAAGCAAGTCTTTGTCATCATCTGATGAAGAAGAGGCAGAAAAGACGATTGAAGAGGAGCCCACAGAGGTACTCCAAAAACGGATGACCGGTGAGGCCTCCTGTCAGGAAAAAGAACAGGCCACCCCACTACCCCCTCCCAGAGAGAAGGTCATAGCCAAGGCTAGTACCCAGCAGCCAGAAGAGACTGTTTCTACTAGCACTCCCCAGGCACCACCTAGACCTCGCAGGACAAACAGCAAACTCCTTGCTGAGGAGGAAGCCAGTGAGTTGAAACCCTGTTTGGCCTCCCAATCTCTTGGATTCTTTTGATTGTCACAGCTTTCTGTTCAGGCATTGTTTGTATTCTTATTTACGATTATACCACACGATGCTCGTCACAGCAGCCAAACATGATTGTTTTCTACATGCCACCACCGCAGATCGACCCATGTCAGTTTTCTCAGTGTCAGCAAGTCTTAAAAAAGTGCACCCTTGTGAGAGGTTTTTTAGCTGGGTCTGGTTTGCTTTATTTTGTTTCGTTTTGGGTTTTTTAGTAAATAAAAAAGATGTTACTATTTCTTGTTCTACACGTCCAATGCAAAGCACTCATAGAAAGAGGAGCATATAAACCCAGTGATCTGGAAGACAGTTATGTCATTTTTCTTTCTTTTTTCAGAAGCCCAGCAAGAATCTGTGTCCAAACATCCCCAGCAAGAAGAGGACGATGATGACGATGCTGATGACGAATATGATGATGATGATGATGATGTTCAGGAGCTGAACATCACTGATGTTCTGGGGGATATTGACGACCTTCTGAATGAGGCAGAGCAAGCTATGGAGGTAGAGAAAAAGGCTGGGAACCCCACCCCATCCCAGAGACAGGAACAGGTGGGCACTATACTTTTACTGATAGAGACACTGCACACCGCACACAATTTAAAATTTAAGACATTTGTATGCAAAAGTTGCTTTCATATTTCCCCCTCCCCACTCTACCCTTCACAGTCTTGGGCTTTCTTCCACATCTCAGATCTGTCTCTGTTTTTATCTTCATGTTGGGCTCCTCAGTTTTCCAGCTATTTCAGGTGGATCCATGAACTTTAAAGATTCTGACTTAGTTTCATATCAAGCAGTTGGCTCCATATCAGACTGTCTCAGAAAATGAAGCTTTGATGAGCCAGGGTGTTTCAACTATAGACTAAATTTGTGAACCTTTCGCTTGAAGGTCAAGATGCAGATAAAGCTAAGATATGGGAAATGAAAACAATATTCAAACTTCTGAGAAATAAAAAACTCAATCAGCATGTAAGCTCCAAAAGAAAGAATGTTGGTTTTCTTCAGCAAAACTTGTTGACTAAATTCAAATAAAAAATTGAAATTCCTAAAGAATTTTACTCATCCATGCCTATATTTTTCCTAACCACCAATTAGCCGGCCAAACCGCAGGCCCTAGTCCAGAAGCCTCCTACTGGGAATGCCTCTCAACCCAAGCCCGGCGCCGTGACCCCCCAGTCTCCCAATCTGTACAGCATTGAATCCTTCCGTAAACAAGGCCCCAAGTCACCGGCAGCCACCAAGACCATCATCAGGAGCAAAAGCGGCACTGTGGGACCCGGGGAGGGAGTTGTACCCATGGTACTCAAGCCCATTCCCATCAAGGAACAGATACAGGTCTCTTAAGCAGTTTACAGCTTTGACTCGATAGACCTGTATCATGATGTTGCCATGATTGTCTCGCTCCCTGTAGACCCACTGGCAATGGTAGAACGAGTTCACATATTGATAAAAGGGAACAGATTATTTTCCCTTCCAGCTTCAGTTTGGTTACATTGTTTTGAAGGGTAGAAAAGCAAGATGGCTGCCCCATGATAGAGGTCTATAGTCCTTGATCTACTATGCCCTCCAAAGTGCTTCAACATGTACCGATACATGTAAGTCATTGAAGTATCAGTCAGAGATATAAAAATATTATGTCAACCAATCTTGGGATTTAAGTTGCACTCATGAAGTTCCAGAGATGCCAACTTGTAAGATTTAGGCGTGATTTTTACGATTTGCTTAGTCCGTTTACGACTGTACAATCCAGACTAAGATTTTTACGATTTCCAACTTGAAGGTACAAAACCATACAGTTGTGTATCAACTCTACGTAACTTAGCACTGAGCCAGCCTCGTAATGCGCGCGTCGGAAATGTGTCGCAGGTATGCCGCTGTTTGTGCATACAAGCTGCGTGAGTTGCAGTAGAAACCAGTGTGGTTGAATCATCCATTCACCCCAATTAACACTATGATGAACAGGGGTCGAATAGGCAGGATTGCTCTTCATATGTTATGTGATTGCGTAAGTCAAAGCATTGTACATGTACCGATATCGTACACACCTGTGTCGAACATCATGATCGTGTTGAAAGTTAACTAGAAAGGAGGACTGTCGGATTTGATTCTTGGATATTTGTTGAGCAATTGGACTTGCTTTGCACAATGTCAATAAGTGAACTGAAGTTCAGGGACGAATACACCACAAAAATGGCCCTTTCTTGCAAAGTCTTGTTGTGGAGAAGCTTACGTGTTTCGCAACGCATGTAACTGTGACATGATAAAAATTGCCCACGCTGGATCTTACGACAACGAGAAGCATGTTAGTTAGGCCAAGAAAAAATAGTTTTGCTTCTAATTAAATTGGATCTGCGGGTAAGGTTTTTTACCATTTTTGTGCTCATTGAATGGGATGAAAGTTGCCAAAAATTGCCACAAAAGGGATTAAAAAAAACTTACCAGAATTAATGTTGAAATATAATCAACAATTAATTACAATGCACACCTGCATAATGCTAGTCAGGTAAATACAAGTGTTTTCACATGAAAAAGAAGTTGGTGACAGGTGTTTGTTTTGAAAGAAAAGACAACAAGATTTTTAAAAACTTTAAAAAAAAGGTTTTCTAATTTGCCGATGAAAATTAGGGTCGGTCTAGAAACTGGAAGTGCGATAGGCTTACACTTTTTCATTTTGAAAAGTTGGCATCTTGAAGTTCTTCACTTGCTCTTGTAACTGAAAACAAACTGTGGACAAGCATTTAGGAAGTTTCCTCAAAATCAGTGGTTCGTGATGTTTGCACAAAACAATTGTTTCGAGAAAAACAGAAACATTTGCAAAATATTGCCTAGTTTGAAAGGGAAACCAAGATGAAGTCTAACTTTTGACAGCATTCACATTTTAAGTTTTGGTTTTGTGAATGCGGCCTGTAACTTGCCAAGGTGTAGATGTTGCAAATCAGAAAAAAAAAGTCTGGTCAATTTTTGTTCCATGTGTTATTGACCACAGACCCTGACGGAAGAAGTGTCTACACAGCAGAGTATCATCTATCAGACCAGCCAAGCCCTCAACCTGATTGCATCCAATGCAGAGTACAGGGGCTCCAGGCAGGAAGTAGAGGCAGAAAGATTGCTTCTCATTGCTGGTGGGTACACTGACAACTATGGGGGTCGAGGCTCATTCGTCCTGCCAGTCAGCCATTCGGACTATCCGTGCCCTCCACTCGGAGGGTATTGAAGGGTGTGATACAGTCCATCAGTGTGATATTGTTGCAATTCAAGCCATGTCTTTCCACTCGGTGTAGTATTGGAACCAATGGATCTGGAAGTTGTAAAGAGTGAGGAATCCATCCAATGAGCGCTAGTTATCAGTGCAAATGACAGTCTCTCGAGAACTACGTAAAGACTCCAAATTGAGTAATTTGGAGAGTGTTCATAGGTTTTTCAGACTAAAGTTAGTACTTTAAACCAGTGTGTTCTAAGTCCCACCCACTCACTACCGTGTGAAAAGGAATGTGGATTTTCATTGCACTTTGCCATTTCTTCCTTCCTGTTGACTACAGCTCAGAGACGCCAAGCCTGCCTGGCAGAAATCCAACGGCTGAAGACACCAATGAGTGCCCGCGAGTCCAACATGGTGCAGACCTCAGAGGGTGAAATCATGCGGCCCTGCAAGGGCTTTGTCACCATACAAGACATCAGGCTGCCGCTCAAGACAGAATATATCCTGTCCTCCAAGCAAGGTATGCGCACACATTGTGAATGCCAGTTTACATCACTGCAAAACATGTTCGCAACGAAACTTTGCAGATTTCTGCCAGTATCCAAGATACTGTATTTGCTGACAACTGAATTTGACTATTTGGTTGAAACTGTCCATTTTTGTGAAGTGCATTAAATGTCAACGAAAACATGGGCTAAAATATTTCTGTTCTTTTTCTGCCTGTTCATAAATTTGTCTCTACCCACGCCATTCTACTCATCCGATCATGACTGAGATCTAATTATCAGCTGTAAACCCCCCCCCCCTTAATTTTCCTTCCTCCCTACAGATCGCATGTGTCATTCTTTCTTCCTGCTCCTGCGCTGCAGAGAGCACGTCCTAGCCACTCGTATTCAGACCACAGTGGATGGTGTTGCTGGCGACTGCCTGCCATTCAGTAACATCGCCAAATTGTAAGCTGAATCAATTCCACAGAAACTTCACCAATCAACCTGTTTTTTCCTGTTTAATAATCATTGGCTTTTATTTCAATATTCAATGTTTGTGGGGTTTTTTTCAACGTTAGAAGATCATTACAGATTACCTTGAACTAATTGTCTAGATACTTGTCGCAAGCATTTTTCATTTGTAGTTGATTTTGGTGCAGTTAAATTATTCACTAATTTAAGCATTATTCAGTAGTCAACACAATTTTGATGTTTGATTGTCAGCATTTCAAAAGTCTCATATTGACAGCAGTCCGACTGGAAGAAAGCCTTCTGTTGGTGAAGTTTCAGAATGCATTGCTCCCAAGTTCTTTGACTTCAGCGTCATTTCATGTCACATTTCTCCTTACCATTTCTTGGCCTCGTGCAGCAACAACCTTGACAGCGACTTTGTGATTGAGGCCTTCGTCTTTGAGATGCAGAACAAGAGGCCCAAGGTGGAGGACAAGAGCAAGCAGACGTTCCTCTCCAGCCTGACCCCCAAGAAGCTCCTCGCCAACATGTCCAAGGACTCCAGGGTGAGTTGCAAAGGCTTCCATCATATCTGCTATCTACAATCTGCTATCTGCAGCCAAACTCAATAGAACCTCACAACTACAAAACCGTGATGTATTCTGGCAAAACCAATCTCGTCTGGGCAGTTTACCAAATATGTAACATAGAATCCTGAAGAAGCAGAGTAACTGCCAGAAGCTTTTGCACTTTTTATTCAATTGCAGGTTGGATCATAAATTTAAAAAACAAGTGAAAACCACCCCAAGTTTCAAAGTTGCCTGTTCATATCAATCCCTTCCCAGAAGTGTCTGGTTTTATCAGAACACATTTCAAATCAGCAATTTCACCCCCCCCCCCAAAAAAAATAGGAAACAAGAAATTAAATGTATGGACTCGGGATATGCAGATTTGGAGCCTACCTCACAAGACCTGGTTGGATGAACACATTGGCACATAGTGGGTACACTGGTTTGCATTTGCAAAGTGAAAGAAGCCAATTTGTGACTTAATTTGCACAACTGAGTGACGTCTTTACCTAAGGTGCATGGAATTATAAGTAAGGGTGCAGGTAATATTTGGTCCAAATGCACAGCTAAAATTATCGAAATAAGTCGACTGTGGCATTGTTTGAGAGTAGCACAGATCGGAGGAGGAAGTGATAGTGTATCCCTAGTTGCATCTTTTTTTTTTTTTCTTCTTTTTTTTTCTCTCTCTGCTGTTTATTTTTGCAGCAAAGTGTCAAGGCCCCCATTGCTCCCAGCCCTGGTGGTCCAGGCTCTGTCCGTGCCAGCAGCTTCACCTTGGTGGGTGCTACCAGACTGACCCTTCAGAGCTGCAGGGTCAACAGGTTCATGCTAAGCAAGGTAGGTGGAGTTGTGTGGATTCTGCCTGTGCACATTATGGTGTTTTTGGTGCCATCTTATTTTATCTATTCAGATTTCTTCAAAATAGAAGTGTGTGAGTACATGCATAATTGGCCACTCACAACAGCATTGACCGTTCCTGTACCTTGTTTGCCAAGAAGTTTTATTTCCTTAATTATCCATTTGTTGCTAAATATTGTTGCCAGAAGTTCGTCCATAGTCAAGGACTACAAAGTCAATCTTCCCAAGGGGACGATTGAAATTTTTTTTTAATAGACCCCTTTTAAATTTAACTTCAACTTCATCTGTGGCACCGGACATTACAGACACCATTCATTTTTTGGGCATATCTCATCACTGATTGATTGATTGATTGATTGGGTATGCTAAACAAACTGTACTGCAGTGACTGTTTATGGCCCTCACTGAAGTGTGTACAAGGTAATCACCAATGTGAAAGCCATAAGTAACTGAGGCCTTCACTTAGGCACCATTTTAGAATTCTTATCAGGTAGGTGTTGGACAAAATGGACCAACCGATACATTTATTATCGGTTGGCTATCAGAGTAAGTGTTATCAAGTGGCCGATTCTAACTGATAAATGCCCTTTTATTGCATTACTCCCAAGGCTATGTGGTTTCAGTGAAGCAACACCCCCTCCATTATTCACGCAACATAAGTCAGTTTTAGCGGTGGGATTGCCCTGTCCTATAGTCAACCGAGAGGAATTTTGAAATAATGCCTTAACTAACAGCTATCCCACTGTGTGTTTGGTTGTGTTTTAGGTTCCATTCAACTCGCCCCTTGAGGGTACTGTTCACCTGAAGATGTCATGCCACACCAATGCCAATGTTATTGAGCATGGCTGGCTGACTATGTTTGATGATATCAGTGGCTTTGGAGCTTGGCACAGGCGCTGGTGTGTGCTGAGTGGCGGGTACATATCCTATTGGAAGTACCCTGATGATGAGAATCGCAAAGTGAGTTCACTCACCTGCTTTACTCCTGTGCCCATTTCTGTATGCTTCGGTGTGATATGTGTTGTTTTGTACATCCAAGGGAGAAGATTGGTTGAGCAGTGTTTTAACAAGAGGGGTGTCTGGACGTCTTTCAGACAACCCATTATGGATGCCTTGTTTTGCTACACAAATGCATATAATTGTAATAAAAGCATACAACCTGGAGATGTTGGATGTGGAATTTTTCACTCCATCGTGAAAAGGGCGAACTTCCTTTTCCTGTTGCTGGCTACAAACTTCATTTTCCTGTTGCTGGCTACAAACTTCATTTTCCTTTTGCTGGCTACAACCTTCATTTTCCTTTTGCTGGCTACAACCTTTTGATGTGGAGTATGGATAATTAAAGTCTGACCAAACAATTTTTGTTCAAATTGAGTAGAAAGCATGTAGTTTTAAGATTTCTCAAAATCACTGAGCAAACAATGTAAACCCTAGTTGGAGGTTTTTGTATCTTACTGTTGGGCTTTGCCATACAGACTAACACAAGTTCATTGTCCTGTAAATTACTCTGCAGTACAACGAAAGTTTGACATCCAAAGAAATTGTGTTCAACTTTTGTACATTGGCAAGAGGCAAAATTCACACTTTGTAAGCCTTCTCAAAGTTCAATGTCCTTTTGCTCGTCTTTCTTTCTGCCAGGCCCCCAATGGTACCATTGACTTGAGGCAATGCGTCACTAATGAAGTAGCTCCTATCTCCCGCATTCTCTGTGCTCGACCCAACACCTTTGAGCTGGTAACCCGCCAGCCGGCCTCCAAAGCCATGCACCACGGCAAGGACACGCTGGTCACCAAGCACGAAGACTGCGCAGTCACCACCAAGTGAGTTCAAGTTCCAATTTTCTGTATTCTCCTGAATCCTTGTCAAATTCACATTTAATCCATGCTCACATTGCCCATTTTCTTTCAGCATTAGTTACCCAAATCAAAAGGTTTGAATTGCTGTGCCGGTGCTTTGAATCCTTGCTTTGATGTGTAAATATCAAGAGAAACAATAACACCAGCAGTTCAATAAATTAAATTCATTGAAAATTCATGTCCTGAATGAGAGCATTTTCATTATAAGTTTGTTTCAGGAGAGCTGCTTCCAAAGATTTTGTTAACATTTTTTACTGGATCTGAAATAGAATGTAAAATGTTCCCCCAAAGAAACGTTTATGTGCATGCTCATAGGTGACATACATACATGTCATTACAGAGATACCCACAATTCTAGTAGGCTTGGCATTAAAAAAATCTTTGAAGAGGTCATGATTAATCAGTGGCCACAGCTTTGTGAAGGCTTTCATCCAAAGTTCTACATGTGACTTTTGCTTCCCCCCCCACCCTTCCCTCTTCCCACAGGCATATGCTGTCAGCAGATGTCAAGGAAGACCGTATCCGATGGATCAACGCTCTCAACAAAACACTCCTGGATCTGAGAACATGGTGCCGAGAAGCTGCAAGGCTGGGCCCTTCTCAGTAAAGTACTCCGACTGAGCACTTCAGGAAAATGATTCAGCTCAATCTAGGTAATTATTTGCCACAAAACAGTCCCGTTTCAGGTACTTAACAGTTGAGCTAAGTTACTACTGAAGCTTCTTTAACTGGACCTATTCCAGTATAATTACTAACCATAGTTTAGCTGAACTTTATATCCACCGATGCAAAGACCATAGGTTTTTGTTCTTCGCTTTTTAAAATAGTTGGCAAACTGCCAGAAGGCAAGTGTGTCAAGCCTGCAAGTTGACGGGAAATATTTCAATTTTGTTAAACAAAACTAGTCAAGTAAAAGAAGCTGGAATCAAAGAGCAAAGCATTCAAACACTGTACCAAAAGACAAAACGAAATAGCAATGCCCATAGCTCTAAAGGCTACAGATAATGTTGTGTTGGGCGAGAACAAGTGGAATTTAAACTGCATATACATGAGATCAGTGTGGTATGCTGCTTTCATCGGGAAATGGGAATCACTTGGCAGAGTCTCACGTGCGTAATATTTTATTTTGCTTATCTTACTAGTATGTGTTATAATTCACTTCATATTTTACTTTGGAGCTGCAGAGATGAAGAAGGATTCAATTATGTATCTCAACTAGTACTTAAATAGTTCATTGTAGTCAACATTAACAGCACCATACTCCTTTTTTAAATCTCCAAAAGCAGTCACTTTTAACAAGCATGAAATTTCATCCTGCATTCATTTTGTTGTCCGATGTTGCTTTCTTAACATTCTTAAGAGTTGCTCAGAGCTTACAGATACTTTGCTGGACATGTGAGTGATTCTTATTTGTTGACAAGAGACTAGTAGACTTGTAGATCAGCATAAAGAAATTAGTCAAAAAGGATTATTTGTAATCACCAGTGTATAATCATATCTTCAGCTATTTTTTCCCTCGCCAAGTTTGCCCACTTTTCAAGAAGTTTTTGCTTATTCATTTCCCTGGTTATTTATGTCACCATCACAATTGTCATTAAAATAAAGTGATTGTCTTGTAATTAGTTTACTTATTTCAAATATATTTATAAATTTATATATTCATTTAGCTGATGACAGAACTTAATATGCAAATTTTATTTCATGGTAGTATGTTTATTGGAATCATATGTATGTGCTTACAGTTTTTTTAATATTATGAGCTTGTTTTCCATCAATACATGTATGTACGTTAGAATACTTGTGTTTTCTGTTCCTGAAGAGGAGTAAATTTAATAATGGAATCTTTTTCCTAGTTGGCTCATCGGTCTCATAATTAAATTCCTAGCATTCTTTTATAACCAATTGTACATACATGAAGCATGTAAAAGTAGTCTGTGAAGGTGGTAACTTTACAATTATTTTGAATCTCTGCATTTACACGTTTATATTCTGCGCTGTTGTAACTTGCTTAGGTTGAAATGTGAAATTGAAATCAAACCGTAATGCGAAAAAGGGGTAGGGAAATGCAATAAATTGTAATGAGTTTGGTGTACATGTATACTGTAATACAGTATTGTCTAAGTTTGCATCCTGGCATATTTCATATTTGACATCCAACATATTTCACCTTTAAAAGTACAAAATGATTTGCTGTGTTTTTCCCCCCTCATTCAGGCATGCAAATGGACCCAAATTTTCTCACACATTTCTTAACATGCTTTGAGGTTTACATTTCACACCAGCCACTAGTATATGGTTTTGTACATTTAATCCAAATAATGCATTTCAAATTCTCATTCATATTGAAAAATTTTATACCGTAAATTCGATTCTCATGACTCTAACCTCATTCGGGTATTGAATTGCAAGTACACACATGTACATGTATTCCCACATTTATGTACATGTACTCAAAGTAACCTTAAAACTGCATTATTACTAAATATTCGTTGTACTGCAAGTATGTGCATAATGTCACTATTCAATTAACTTGAAGTTTTCAAAAAGTTAGTGAATAGTGCACATTTAGACAACCTGTTAAATGACAGGTTAAAGGAACATTCCATCATACCACTCACTGGACATTATTTTTGAAAACAGAACTCTGAAATGCAGAAATGCCCACACCAATAATTATAACAAAAAACATTCAAAACAGATTGTTTACACAACCTTGCATTTCAGAAATCACATAACTTACCAAGACATAACCTTTAAATTATTGAAATATCCACTGGAAGGAAAGAACTTGGACATTGGAACACTTATCACTCAGAAGTTGTGATAGTGACCGTATTAGCAACGGATATGTCAGGACTTGGACTGTGGTCAACTTTGAAATCCTCCAGGTTTGATGAGTCCACTACCACATCTGGCTGAGGTTCTTGGTCTGATTTGAGATCTGGTTTTAGTTCAGACTCTAGATCTGGTTCTAGTTGTGGTTCAAATTCTGTCTCAACAATCACTTCAGTGTTGTAGTCGATTTGACCAGGACTCTGTAGCTGTAGTTCCTCCTCCACCTCTGAGCCGGACTCCGACTCAACCTCTGAATCGCTGTCTGAGTCTCCCTCACTCTCTGAGTCTGACATCTCGTAACTTGACAGCATGGAGTGGAAGGCTTCGTACTCTATGCTTGCGCTGGCTGTCGCCTTATCCAGTCTGGTTCCCAGCAGTTGCGGGTTGCTAGTCACCATCTTGACCCGGGGGTTCCGCTTGACAAACTGCCGGTACCACTTGTTGCCTGGCATGTTCTTTTTCAGCATGGTGGTACGCTTGTCCTTGTCCAGGATCTTCTTGACAGTCTTGAGTAGCTTCTGCTTCTTGAAGCCGTAGCCCCGCTGTGCCATGCTGATGATCCACTCGGTAAGCATCTGCTCCTCTGCTCTGGACAGGATGGATGGTGGGCCACTCCGTCTGCCCAGCTCCACTCGGCCAGACACCCGGTCAGCTAACGTTGAGCGCTTCACGCCCCACTTCTCTGCTGCTTTGCGTATGGTCATCTTCTTTTCAATCACATCCTCCACTGCTCCCTTCATGATTTTAAATCTCTTGTCCAAGTCGACGGACCTACAATTAAACAGAAACAGCAAATTATTAACCTGCAATATCCCAGCGTAAGGAGCGCTGTCCTGTTTTTCATGCATTCAGATTCTGACATTGAATAAGGAGTCCGAATGAAACACTTGGGACTCAAGAACTTGGCTTGAAACCAACGGTCCTTGATACCATATGGAAGTACATCAATGCCCTGGCTATTACACTTGGGACAAGGCTGGTCCATGGAATAGACACTTGAACACACGTAAACCTTTTTACTCTTCGCAATGCATCACTTGATTGGATGACAAACAAGTATTGCACTTTATGCACAATCCTATGGAGGAAAAAAAATAATCAGTTTCCACTGAAATTCTTGCCATCAAGCAATCCTCTTTCATCAGTGTCATCAACTGAAGCCCCAATCCATGTCAGTAGTCTTTCCAACACAAATTGTGTTATGGAGAGACATTTTATAAATTTTTCCGTCTGTCTTTTGATGTCCGGCACTAGATGCATGACCACAATTGATTGATCATCTGAGTTCACTGGCCCACCGCGGTGCGGCTGCCCGTGCGCGAGATGGAATATTGTGATTAGATAGCTACATGTATGTCTCGCAAAATGCACATCATGTCAGCACACAATTTCATTGGCAGGCATACTAGTTCCTTTAGTAGCAATATGAATAATTCAGAGTTGAGAAAAGTTGGGCTGTTAAGAAAAGTAATCAAGCGAACTTATTAGGGGTGTATTTTTATTGGAAGTGGGAAGGGATTTTTTGTTCTGGCATTGCGCATTGGATCGACAGTTGCATCGACAAATTTGGCACATTGTGATTGGCCGACGCATTGCAAACCCTTAAGGCGCACTACTGTGAAAGAATCTGGGTCATCTCGTACCTGGGACAACTCGTACTCAGGTCAACTCGCGCCCCAGTCAACTCTTACGCCAGTCAACTCGTGCCTAAGTCAATTCGTACCCTTGCATGTATTATTGTCATCGGTGGATAATCCTACCAATGGCTGCTTTGCATGCAAAGAATCAACTTTTTAATTAATTTTAATTTATTGAAATTTACGTCATACAATCTTCTCCTTCACTTGAAAAAACCCTTGTACGTTGGGCTACTGTGCTAACCAAAGCTTGTCGCATGCCGGAGCGCTAGCACTGCACCGGCGTGGCCCAGCTTCCGGAGCTGCCTTTGATTGAACACAAGTCCTACCCTTATCAGTATCCAATCAAAATTTTTGCATGGCCATTTGTGATATCATTGTCCTAATATGGAACGTAAGGGCGTGGCTACTTGGCAAACATAATGCGAAGTTTGAATATACATACACTGTAAGCACAATTAGATGTAGTGAGAATTTAGAATTGTTGTGCAGTGGAAACGCCCTATGTTGCGTATTCTTGGTTGATTATTTGTGAGATCTCACCACATGCTTTATACAACAATCGCCTGATGCAGGACCATCGTAAGTACCGAGCGTGGGTGCAGCACAACTCGTTACACACTTTTCGTTGTGTTTGCTTTTTTATCACATTTTCTTGCGTGCATTCCGTGCGCTACCAATATTCGAACCGACAAGTTTGGTTGGGTTTGAAAGTGCAATGTTCAACCATTTTTTGTTCGGTTTGGCGGTTCGGCTGTAGCACTATTCTAACATACAGAGTACGAGTTGTTCTGGGTACGAGTTGATGTGGGTACAAGATGATCTGGGTACGAGTTGACTTGGGCGGGAGTTTGGGGGTACGAGTTGACCTGGGTACGAGTTGTCCAGGGTACGAGTTGACCTGATTCCTACAAGTGAAACAGGCTGTATTCCTACAGAAAATTTCTCAACCTTATCCAAGTTTTTATGCATCTTGCACTTGACACAATTCATCTAAAAATTGGCACTTTATGTACGACTTGACATTGTAAACAATATGAATATGGCATATGCTGATGGGCACAAGCACACCGGTGAGTCTAGTCGAGAAGGTAACAGACTACATGCTCAGCCGAAAGTTGTGGCGTACACGCAACAAGGTCCCGTGACCGTATACGCAAACTTACCAGTTTTTCCTCTTCTTTTTAATTGTTATTGTAGTTTTACTCTTCTTCGACCTTTTAGATGAAGATACCACAGGTTCAGATCTAGATTTCGATCGACGTTTACTTTTCCCCATGGTGTATAAAGGTAATTTTACTGGGCCCTAGCTATATCTGTTGGTGCAGCCTGAATCTTACCCGTGCCGGTTTGACACCAGGCTGAAATTGGCACGAAATTCGGGCCAGATTTTCGGCCGGCCTGATTTTCGGCTGGACGCTATTTTTACGGATGCAAGCAACCGTTCACGTGAACGGTTGCTTGCAACCGTAAAAATAGCGTAAATTCTACGGAGGCCGATCACGGCATAGCAGAAAGAGCCCATAAACGTCCACGGACAAATTACAGAAAAAAAACAATGTTTAAATGAATCTTTCGCTGGAATGTATCTTAGCTATGAAATAACGTGACCAACCTGGATCCCAACGTCACCTTTGGCCCTTTTGATCCGAGCAAATTGATAATTTCAGAAACCGTGATTAAAGACAACAAACACGCAACCGTATGTAGCTCGTCTATTTTTTTATTACCACAACGGTCGAGAAAAAAAGCCTGTTAATTATGACAACCGAACCCTGTTACGGCATAAACCCACTGTATAAATATGATACTAGAGACAAAAGCCCCGAAAACATCAAAGGCCGTCAAATCTATTACCAAATACAACAACCTACAGCAAACATACTCGATCGCATAAATTTAGCTGTTTACAGGTTCATCGAATCTCAAGCCGCCATCAAGTCTAATATCCCGTCTAATACCATAAACGCCTACAAAGCCAGTCGCGATATTGATGACCTTAATAAAATAGAGTATGTCGTTAAACCACCTTACACGGCCAAGAACCGAATGTATGTTAAAATAGACCCTCATGCCTCTCTATTTGATCACCGAAAAAGACCCATTGACTCGTCAAACATCGAGAAATTTACCGATAAGAAATGTGACGCTCAGTCTTTTATTTGTCCGAAGATGTATATTATGGTACTTACCGTTCGATGTCATGTGGAGCTGGTGTTAGGTATGAAGTGTCAGCGGCTATGTTGAGAGTAAGAAAGGAAGGTCCGATTTCAGATAAGTCTGTTTTACAAGCGTTTAATGGATTTGGATCTGAAGATGAGTTTGAAGATTGAGAAAAATGAGATTTCTTTTAGAGATCTGTGAAAATTTGAGATGGAAAACACTAAAGATTTGAGAAAAAATGAAAAAATATTTTAAAAAGTAATATAAAAAGAGACATGAACAATAAAATTGAAACACCAGATTTGAAAACTTGGGGAAAAGAGATGATACTTACTCTAGAAGAAATTTGGACGATGGAGGAGAAACGAATAAACAAAAACATCGATTGTAAATTCTGTAAAGACATAAAAGGGTGTTATAATTTTAAAAGACGCCAAAGACTGTTTTAGATGTAAAAACTCAACACATGTGAGTTTATGTAAAGACTGTTATGGATGTGTAAACTGTTATGAGTGTACAGACTGTATCGATTCTTTTAACTGTTGTTTTTGTGACAGTTGCCATGACTGTGAGGATTGTGTACACTGTATTAAGTGTAAAGACTGCTCTTTCTGTTATTGTTGTATAAACTGCAGAGGTCTTTATCGAGAACAGTTTATTTCGTTTTTAGGTAAAGGAAAAGGCGGTACATACAAGAAACTCAATAAAATCACAAACGACAAGTTTAAACAAATAACAAACTTGGAAAAGAACCTAGCTAAAAAAGGTCTAATGATTGACAGGACTATAGAAGTGATAAGGCTTAGGGGTGAAATAATTGAAAGAGAGGTTTAACCGGCAAGAAATATTAAAGACCCAAAGACACCTGCCAACACGACGTATTTGAAATGGATGACAGTTATGTTTGTCGAATTTGCGGTCGATTTTTCGGTTGGTTTCCTTCATATGCACCAGAAAACGTGGGAGGTTAGTACTATCAGCGTTATAGGTGGAAAAAAAAAACCACCACGAAAATCAGAGAAGATTTTGAAAGAGTTAAACATTGAATTCCCTAGTGAACAATCGGGTCGCATAGAATACGTGTTAAATCGAGTTTTAGATGGCAAGATATCTAGAGGTTAACCATTGAAGGCTTTAATCGCGGTATGTTATCAAGAGGCAACCGGGAAGGACGATTTAAAAGTAAAAGATTTGTTTCAAGTTTCGGATAAGCATTGGAAAAACGCCCTCGACAAATTGAACCTCGCCAAACGAGATTTCCAAAAACATATAGATTGATAAACAAGATTTTTTCAAAACGTATATAACAAAAAGGAGACTCACACGTTTTACTTAACCGAAAGTGAGTAGACGTTTAAATTGAAAGATGTCATTAAAAACACCAAAGGTGATAAAGTCGTCAGAGTAAGGAATATTCAGTTTGACGCTGGATATTTTAACATAACAAACGCTACTGAAATTGAGTGGGGTACAAACTTGGACGCTAGGCCCGCGGGGGTCCGTGGTGAACGACCGCCTGGAATACCTTCAGAGGAAGGAAGGGAAGTATCTCCCAATTCAGAATTAATACAAACAGCTAAAACCAGATTGATCCAAGCAAATAAAAGAGGCACTTTAGCAGGAGAAATCAGAATCATCGCTGAGGAGATTGAGCAGCTAAACCAAGAAATCGCAACTTTAGAAGAGCAGTTAACCCAAAAACAACCATTAGAAACGCGGGCTCGTTTAGCTTATAGATATCAACGATAAAAAAGTCAAATCAGTTTAATTGCTCGAGGGGCAGAGACAAGCCTTAGATGAAATTTATGAAGGGAATCCCTCAACTCTACCTACAACAAACTCCCCCGTATAACCAACGAGACCCAGGAGAGAATTAAATAAAAGCCTTTTTTTGATGGGGCTAACAGAACCTATATACGATACACTTCATTCTCGGAGCGCATCTCAACCATTACCCGAGGGCCAAAGAGGAAGCATCGTGGTGTCTCCCGGTTATTATCACATGGACTGGTTTGACTTTGACCCAGGCGTTTCTTTTAAGGTTCACTCAGAATCTAAAAGGGTGACTTTGGCCATTACGGACCCCAATCTCAAGTTGCGACTAAATAAAGAAGTGTCTGAGTTATTGAACTTACCCAAAATAACACTTTTACACAACGTTATTTATGAAGGCATTTAAACCCCTTGAAACTCGCGTTTATTCATTGCAAACAATTAAATACATTTGTCAACTTTTATAATGGACAGTCTTTAGACATGCTAGATGTGATAGCTACCGAGCCTTGCACCTCAACACCCATGACGTGCAAAACGCCTAAAAAGTTAATAGACAGAAACAGCAGTGAATTGACTTTTTCTGTTAAAAACGATCGAGGTGAGCTCTTGAATAATATCGGCAAAATTCTTATTGAGTTAGACATTTTTTTAAAACGCGTATATAATAAAAAGATGACGACTTACATTTACCCAGATTTGACTTTAAACTCGGCCGAACAAGCGGAGACTAAAATTGACCGCCTTCGAAAGTTCGAAGAAATCAAACCCCAGTTCAAAGAGAACATGACGCGCGGGAAACAAGCTACAAAAAGATCAAACGTATACTCACTGCACTCGGTTAGGCTACCGTGGAGTACGGAGTAGAAGTACGTACTGGGCGCGACCTCGGCAGCTAGTCCATAAAACCAAAAAGCACGATCAAATCCGCGTACTTGCCGATGCAAAGCTAAATATAATCGAGGAATATGTTTCTCATGCAATTGAAGACGGTGACATAGCGCAAGAGGAATTTGTACTGATTTTATCTGAACTGAAAAAGTTTAACGAAATAAAAGAAAAAATCAGATCAATTACGTCTACAAAATTACAAGAAAGTAAATCGACGAGCAAAGAGGAATTTGAACGACAAGTAAACGAGATAGCGGAAGCGCTAGCGACCGTTTTAAAAAAGTTTTTATGAGAAAACGTGGCGAGTAAGTTTAACCAAGTTGGTTAAATACGAAGATAAACCACCCGCTTATCAAGAAGCGAGCAAAGCGAGCCCAACCTCCTTTTTAAAAATAAACGCGCATGAAATAAATGGGAGCCAACTTTAGTCATTTATCAATCGTAGTCAACAAAGACAACTCGTTTTTAGCCGAGTTTCCCAAATAACGCACGCGTATAAATTACCGAAAGTCACCACGGCAAAGCCATTAATCGCTGGGTAACCGAGCCAATTTCGTTCTACCAAAATCAATTTAATTTCGCAGTCTATTGCGCAACGACGGCTTGCGGGGTAAGTTTTGATTTGCTGTCTGAAACCAATCCATGCGTATCGGCTTTATTTAATTTTCACGTATATTATACCGTACGAACAATATTTTATGACTGCGTAATGCCCATTCTGAGCGACGACGTATTTGACGCGTTACACAATAATTACGATCATCGGAAGTTTACAGACACGTGTCGTCTATTTAACGTCGATTTAAACAAGTCGTTTAAACAAACTGGTGACACTTTGTCAAACGGAATAGGAACTGCTTATTATTATGACAACGGTTACGTACCTGTCCTAATAAAAATCATGATGCGCACGACTTACACGTCACCAACGACAAATACGCGGGGTCTACTTTTATGGGCTTTGGCTAGGGTGATCCACCTAAAGGCTCGGGTCACGCGAGTACTTACACGGTCACTTGGATTTCACAGTCAGA
The DNA here is from genome assembly GCF_001949145.1 of Acanthaster planci. Next base: position 2,096,335 of record NW_019091376.1, on the reverse strand, counting down.
CGGGGACACTTTGGCCGGGTGGGATTTTATTCCTAAAAAGAGTAGCTTGACGGATGTGGGAATCACCAAGGTAAACGAATCCATTAGGGCTTACGTATACGCGTTACTCGGTGCACAAGCACAAACAAAGACTGGCGTTTTGGCCACTGGCACCGGGTCAGACGCGCAACGGCAATTTATTACGATCGTGGAATCTTTAATTAATTCAGCCCCCGATCTCGAACAGTCGATTGACCAATTTCAAGATTCGTTGCAATATGCAAAAACGCCTTTAATCTTTGTTGTTGCCCCGGGTTTATATCTGGTGCCTTCAGATATGGACTCACGCATCGGCACTTTTGAAGGTTACAATAATAATTTACAAATCGCGACTGAGGATATGACGACAGGTTACATACCGAGTTTAAATTTGGGACCAGAGGTTGAAGATGATTTTGCGGAGACAGAACCACCCCAAAGCCTTTACCGAAGACACCACCCCCAAGTCCTTTACCTGTAGAACCAACCCCAAGTCCTTTACCTCTAAAACCAACCCCCGAGAAAAAACCTTTGGACGTACACAACGAAGAAAAAATGGCTCTGACCGTAGGAGTTATTGCTATACGTGTTATTGGTGTTATGTTGTTTAATGTTTTGAATTAAACGGTTTGATTGAAGGCGTAAAAAAATCCTTTCCCAAATCTGAGAAGGGGTTTAATTTTTTTGCCTATGTTTAATTTGTTGTGAACTACTTTACCTACTTTCAGTGTTGTAGTATTCGTACTCGGTACTCGTACTCGAGTCCTGTTTTCAGAGTACTTGTACTCGTACTTGTACTCGGTGTCCAAGTACTCGTACTCGTATGTCCAAGTACTCGTACACGAACTACAGTTCTTGTACTCGGGCTACAAAATACTTGGAACTCGACATCCAAAAATTGTACTCGAGCATCAAAGTACTCATACTTGATTAACAGTACTCGATAAAAATCCTTTAAGTTAACTCACCACGCACGGCCGTTAAAATAAGGTACAAAAAATATCGACTCCAGTGACCCGATATTCGATACAGTTCTGACAACGAGACGGCCGAAAGTGGGACCATTAAGGTGTCTGAGCGCCGAAGTATTTGTTGACTTTGTTCCAATTTTGGTACTCAAATAGCCCTTGCGAGTATAACTGGTTCGACCGTGACGATCCGTTTAACTGATATACGGGTTGTAAAATCTCTGCGGGTTCTTTACGTTTGGATCTTTAAACAAAATCAAGCAGCCTTTTAGACTCTTAATCGTTTGATCGATGCTGATGTTCCACAACATGTCTGACTTGTTTACTGCTTGTTTTTTCCACGAGTGAATCCGGTCGAATAGGTAATAGACGACACCCTTGTGCTTGCTCCTCAAAGCTTGGGCCAGGTCTCGATTAGTTACCACTTCGTATTCTAAAGTCAAATCCGAAATTGCATATTCTGCGGCTGTGTCTGTCGAGTTAACCAATTTGTCGTGAACGTTAAAAGTCAATTGATACGTCAAAGGCTCTTTAAACCCCGGCAGATAGAAAGGGTCGTGGTCCGTTAACATCGGCGTGTCTAACGAAATTGCATATCCATTTTTGAACGCGTCTGCAATTGTTTTATCTTTACCGTTGTTTGCAGCTTCGTTTTTGTCGCCCGCACCTAAACACAACTGGCCACGTTTTCCCTTCCAAACCAAAGTACACCATGTTTTTCGTCTGTGAAATTGGTGGCTAGTTGTCTTTAAAATTGTGAAACATACTCGCGTCCCTGTAACTGATGATTTTATTGCCCTGTAAGCTGACGTTGATTTATGAAACCAAGTTTCTCGCCACGTTGTTACACACGTTCCGGTTATCGTCTGATGCTCCGTCAAGATCGAGTTTAAATGCCAACTTTGCGGTACCGGGTACTATTACGTCGTCAATGCCTAAAGCGGGGAATTTTACGTTTAACGTGTGGTCCGCAGCTATGATACTCGGATTATGGGTGATGGTTACTTCACGTCTTTCGCCTTTGATCGTGCGAGGTACTTTGAGCCTGCGACTCGGATTTAGTTTTTGGTGTATTGTTGGGACATATTTTTAGTATATACGATTTTTATTTTACTGGAAAACCTTAAAGAGAAAGAAAATGCTATTAACGTTAACGCCGCCGCAAAAAAGTTCTCTTTGATCTGCATTGGTTGACTTCGCTTTGTAAACGTTTCGGAGTGGATTTCTAAAAGCACGTCGGTGCAATGATCTACGTCTGCACGCATGTCACCCAGCATTTGTTTATCCATTCTTTTAAAATAAAGTAAATTTAACTGTACTGATAAACCAAAACACCGACTAAAGCAGTTCTACCTAAAATCCATATAGGTTCGCGAGTTATTTGATCTTCAGACGGCATGTAGAAATCGGATAACTTGGGTTCGGGTGGTAAACTTCGCCACATGTTTTTACCCGTCAACTCCGAGTACGCCCGTAAAGCTTCGTCAACGCTTACAAAGGTCTGCTGACTCGCACGCTCTTGTCTCATTCGCTCGTTCAGAAAGTCTCGCATGTGTACACAATTTTGTTCCCACTCCTGTTTTGCTTGCGCCAGTTGTTCTAACGCGAGGTCGTGACGTTTATGTTCTTCGTCTACTTTATTTCAGCTAGACTACTAAACAAAAAAATTAAACCCGTGAATGCCAGGGCGTTTACTATCGCTCCTCCTACCATCATTAAAGCGCTTGCCATTTTATTTTATATTATTTTAAATGAAGCAAGAATTTTCAAAATTATTTTACAGCCCTCCTCAGCGATCCTGGCAAAAAAAAGCCATTTGGCAAATTTATTTACCCGCACCTACATACGTGCCGAGACCTACAATGTTGCAAACCGAGTTTGTCGAACCAAACGAAGCGCATCAATTAGATATTTTATACTTGCCCTGGGATCGAGTAAATCGTAGGACTTTTAAATACGCTTTAACCATAGTAGACGTCAATTCGCGACATAAAGAAGCAGGACCGTTGACCAATAAAACCGCCGATCAAGCATTAGAAGTCGTGAAGAAAATTTACGATCGATCGCCATTGACTTGGCCTACAATTATAATGGTAGACTCGGGATCGGAATTTAAAGGTGAGTTTAAAAAGTTAATTATTAAACATGGGGTAGAAATTCAAACAGGTGAACCGGGCGTACATCGGTCGCAGGGGATCGTGGAAAGGTTTAACCGTACATTAGCTGAAAGGTTATTTGGTCATCAATACGCGCAGAAATGTTAAACGTAGGCGTTCGTAACGTAGAATGGGTACAGCGTTTGCCACAAGTAATAAAATCGCTAAACGAGGAAAAGACCAGACTAATTGATGCTTGTTCTTATAGTTTTCAAATTGTAAAATGTTTTTACCTTAGGTGGGTAATTCGACTTTACAGGGAACTGCGTCTAACCCTTGGCAATCTTCTTTGTGCCCGCTTAACTTCTCTTCTATTTGAAAGTGCGACATGCAATTAATTACAGTACCAGTATTTTTTATGCTCGTGTTTATTAATATCGCCCGTCAACCGAAAAAAAGTTTTTAATCCAGCTGTAGTGACTCTTTTCACCTTGGGTAAAATAAAGTAAATTGATAGGTTTGCCCATGCGCTTAGTTTTGTAAAGAATGTAAACGCCGTCTTTTTGTCGTTAAAAACACATTGATTGCTAAGTTGTTCTGTGATTCGATGCGTGAGATTTGTGAAATGGGTGTTTGTAAAATTTAGGCCGTCTGCGTCTGTGTAAGTCGAGGTGCGCTTGTCGTGTATATAATATTTTGGATTAACTTTCAATTGACTTTTGACGTAGTCTGAATATAATTTTAAAAATCGATTTCCCCGCTTTTGTTCCTATGGTGCGTTGACTCCTGAAATCACTATTATAGAGCGAGTTCGATTTTTGCTTTTTAGCATTTCACACTTTCTAAATAGGTTCCGGCACTCTTTTATATATATCTGGCATTAAATTCCATGCTTCTTTAGAAATCACCGAGTTCATGTGCCTCCAACTTCCTTAATAGAAGAGAAATTGACAGTATACAAATTGCAAATCTGTTCGCGAAGGCATTTTGGGGCCATCATTGTCTGTACTACTATAGCGCCCTCATCCATTTTGCATGAAGGTTTTGTGTTTTTTCATACACATTCCGTGTGTGTTTCCTGTTGGTAAAAAAAGTCTCAGTTGTTCACGTTGTTTCATAGCTAAGATAAATTCCAGCGAAGGATTTATTTAAACATTGCTTTTTTCTGTAATTTGTTTGTGGACCCTTTTGGGCTCTTTCTGCTATGCCGTGATCGGCCTCCGTAAAATTTCTAGCCGGTTACGTGAAGGGTTGCTTGCAGTTGTAAAAATAGCGTCCAGCGGAAAATAAGAGGGCCAGCCGAAAATCCGGCCCGAATTTCGTGCCAATTTCAGCTTGGTCAGTTTGACTGGTCTGTGGCTGTGCTA
>NW_019091376.1:2069266-2091618 GCF_001949145.1 Acanthaster planci | reverse complement strand
TCTGCTTTGTCCCCAGACGGGTGCCCCTGGATCTACAGAGATGATTCTGAGCCATACTGACACAATTCCACCGTTTCTTGGCCCGAACAGACTCCTCTTTTTGAAACAATTTCTGGGGGGTACTTTTTGTGCGCCTCAGCCTGGTGGAGAATTTTCCTTGAATTGGGACACTGCACCTATAGCTAGCTAGCTAGCCAGGCACTCCGTGCATGACGTCACTATTCAAAACTCACGCTGCATCGATCAAAAACCCATTCACAGAACATGGACCGACCACGGACAGACTCGCAGCAAACAACACGTGGGTGCGGTGGCACGCGTACATGTACATGTACGCACACGTCATGTTCGTACGTAGGGCCTAGTCAATTTCCACCTCCATGAGTATCCCTCAGCACATTTTCGCGAAGAAATTAGTCTTTGAGGAATCGCTGGCACACCTACATGATGACATTGATGTAGTAAGTACAGTGGATTTGCTTTTATTATTCCACACTTTACAGGAATACAATTCATAGGCTTAGCATGTTGAGAGCCTGGAGGAACAAAAATTCCTCCATGTTGAGACTTGAGAGTGATAAGACCATGGAGAAAGGAAAAGACATTGTTGAGACTAATCCTACATAGGCCTGTACAGGTAGGCCATAGGACTACTGTACATGTAGAATGGTTCCTCCGTCATATATTTGTTCAGGTTGTACAGACAGGAGCACGAGAAATTGTGAATTAATAATAGAAGTACAGACATAAAACAGTTGGTTTGTTTACATAGATATTGTAGTGCTTGGCGTTATTTGGTGCCAAGGAGCCAGAGTCACGACAGGAAGAACTCGACAAGACACAAGTCAGGTTTTGTTTACTGCAAGGCTTAGACTGAAGACCCTTTGGCCAGTCCGCCTGATCTGGCCACTTGGGCTGTCATGCCTGAGTGACTTTATTACATAACTTCTTCAACAGCCACCAATCGTGTATTCACCACATTCCTCCCCATCTTATATTTTTCTTCTTTGGAGTGCAATGGGAAATAAGAAATTTATTTAGTAGCTTTATCAGTAATGCACGAAACTTCATCAAAATCCTTCATGACGAATGGACAAGCCATTTACAATTTTTGTTACCACGTCAGAGTCATTATCTACATTTTAAATACTATTTTATGCACATAAAAACGTGGCACAGTTAGCTCCTTAATATAGTTTGTCTTTAACTTTCTGCACTTTTGAAAGTTGGCTTTCTACAACTCTTGCGCAAAAGTAATTTACTCAAGAAATACAGTGACAATAATACACTTTTTTATTTTAATAATACATAAGTAATATTTCCAACGGTTTTTCATTGAGGCCCGAACCAAAAACAGACTTTTTTTGTAAAACGTTGGGTTGTGGGCCGTAAAACTTGTGTGTGTGTAGAAAAAAAAATTGTTTCCTATGTCGATCACACATTTGGCTTTTGAGAAGATTTTTTGTTCATGCTAGGCATCCTTAACCTTAACAGTCCTCAATCCTTCACCTGTTGGAGGATTGAGGACTGTTAGGGTTAAATGACTTAACATATAGTTCAGAGCATGAACCTTTTTTGTTAGTCAGTGAAATACCCTGAGGGGGTAGTGGAAGTTTCCTCCTCTTCTGGGAAATTCTTCAAGAACAAATTTATACAAAGCTTTTATAGTGTTACACTTTCAAAAAAGTTTTTTATGATTAATTAATGTGTTGTAAACATGGGTTACCTTAACTACATCACTTAATGCCAGACAGAAATGTTTGGTTGGGATCAACATAATTATTCATGAGAAGCAAATGTCATACAGTGTTTTAGTATTTTGGGTACAGTTATAAAGGAGGTCTGTGACGGGAGTACCATAGATTTTTGCAATTTCCTGAGCGACAAGTTTTGCCATTGTCAGGTCGCTGAATTGCACTGCCTTCCTCCTATTTCTGAGTTGGAAATAGGGGGCGTCAGTTTCAAGGAGAAGGCGATTTAGGGGGATGTTTTTTGGCTACATCCCTGGCACCAGTGGCTTTCTTGGTAACAATTAACATGAGCCCCACATACAAATTTTGAATGCTAGAGCACCATTTGTATGCTCCGTCCCAATTTCCTGTATAACAGTGGAGGTGGATCCTCCGGTGTGTGGGGAGGACGTTACGTGTTATTCGGATACAGTCCTTTTCAGCATCCCAACAGTGGATAATCACTGGCTTGTTGTTGTCAACTGCAAGCTGTAGAAAACGCCTAAATACAATCTGTTGAATTTTGGGGTGATTATAGTAATCGCCAGAATAATCCAGGTCTATCTCCCCTAGGGCGACAACCTTCGGGTGCTGGATCAAGTGCTTGATGGTTTCAAAGGATTCCTCTCTGAGTGGAATTTGTCAGACTCCATCTCCTCCCGCCATTCCTCATCAGTTAGAGTCTCTTGATCGCAGAAGACTCCTATGCAGCCTGCAAATCCGGACATGTTGACGTGTTCTCGTTGGAGGAATTCCATAAGAGTCCCTTTGCGGTTATACTTACTTAGCAGTCGGTCGATGTGACAGTGAGCATCGATGAATTCTGAAGGCTAGGAGGCATTGGAGCATTCTCCAGTGGAGCATTGAATAGAGGCGCGTAGGGGTCCTCAGGTTGCGTTCCTCCGTAAGGGCAGCCCGACAAATTTATCATGCGCGTCCCAAATGCAGGTCTCCTCGAGGCTAAAGGTTGAATTTTCATCGCCCAACTGACGCTGGGCCACGAAATCCACAAGCTTGCTAGCGGATGCCAACCCTAACCTCGAGCAGACGTGATCAACAAACCGTTCACTCGTTCAGCCAGTTTTAGAAGATGGCTTTTTCCAAATGGGCCATGCATGTCACAGTGCAATGCAATTTCTATTCATCTGCACTTCCAGCAAGCAAGGAGTGGGAACAGGAACCACCATCCCTCACTAGTGATGTGGTATCTGATGACATGTCGTCATAGCTTGTGGGTTTTTGTTTCACACCCTGGATGTGGACAGTGCTGTTGGTGCTTCTTCTAGGATGGAGGGGTCGCATGTGGAACTGGAGGGGACATCTGTGGGGGTAATTAGATGTTAGGTGATGGTGTGAGCGAATTGGTAAGTGGAAGTGGCGTAGATTGTGTCTCAGCGGGATCTAGTAGTCCCTCCTCGTTATAATCTAGCACGAAATCAACCTCCTCCATCTTCTGAATTAGGTAAGGAATTACAAACTAAATATGACAACTTACAAAATATAATCTTTGACTTTCTTACCATCTTTAAAAAGCTAAATTTTGTCTCTGAAGCGAGCAGGAGGCTTAACTTGCCCACCACTCCTTGTTGTGGTGGAAATGCAAAGATCAACTTCTTTACTTTCATTACATGTATTAACATTTTCACTTTCCCTCTTGGGGAAGGGTAGGACATGAACATTTTCGTGTACCGTACTGTTCTCTGAAGTGTCAGCTCCTATCAGTTTGTGTCGCATTCGCCGCAACCAGAATGGGATCTTACGGTCTTCACATTTTTTGAGCATATTGTGTTAAACGACCATGCTTTTCTTTCTACTGCGTACTCTGTACAATACTGGGGAGAGAGGTTCTTCAACCAAAAGTGGCCCAAGCCATATCGGTTGTAGTTTATGGGACTGGCCGGTTTGGGATGATTTATTTATTACTTGTACACAATGCCCCCTTCCTCAAATGCACAGTAATTTTGGCCTAGATCATAGTTTCTCTTCTGATAATTCTGTGCTGCCCTGATGTTATTTCTTGTCTGTGCATGAGTTTTTAGCATTCTCTTTTATAGGTTTCATGCATACTCATGAGGCTGTTCACTCTCTGAATCATTAGTTTTCATTTCCAAAAAATAATTCTACTGGTTGCACAACCTCTCATCCCAGCATTAACAGGTGTGGTGTTAAGCAGGTGTGTCGATTTGGAAGGGCACGTATAGCGGCCATCAAAATAGGAAGATCTTCATCCCATTCAGAGACATTTCCTTTTAGATGGCATCTCAAGACTTGTTGGGTAGTTCGGTTGTACCTTTCCACCTGACCATTGGAGCAGGGTTGATAAGGAGTTGTACAGGTCTTAATAATGCCTAGAATGTCTTTGAATTGATTGAAACAAGTTGCTTGTAAAATTTGTGCCCCGGTCCGTGTGAATTTGGAGGGGACATCCAAAGCCAGAAATGAAATTATCAATGGTGATTCTTACAACGGATTCAGCCTTCTGGTCTGGTAGGGGGTATGCTTCAATCCACTTAGTGAACTGACAAATTAACATAAGAATATATTGATTACCGTACTTAGTTGGTTTAAAAGCTTCCAGGATGTCTAAGTGAATGCGTTCAGAGGGAGCTCCTGCGGGAAATTTCGTTAGGGGGGCTTTAGTTTTTCTAGAGGGTTTTTTGCTTGCTTTGCATTTCTTGCATGATTAAACGTGGAGAGTGGCATCTTCACCCATTTTGTATCAGAGTGGTCGAGTGGTTAAGACATCTGCACTAGTAAGCAGGAGGTCGTGGGTTCAAGTCCCATCCGAGTAAGCTTGTGAGGTTTTTTCGCAAGCTCTCAGACAAGCACTGAGCATACAGTGCTTATCAATATACGTTGGGTAAGGGCAAACCTGTTATATATAATTAACATCTCCCCAACGCAAAAATACATCTTGAAGACTGTGTGTACATGCATGTTTGACAAAAAGGGAGATATTACCCTCGTCCAACAAAACGCCGGAGCAAGGGACAAGACGTTTCTCGATCTACACTGGTTTCATTGTTAGCGTGACAACTGGTGTCCTCCGAAGAAAAGGTGTCACTCTTGGGTGAGGGTTGAACCAGGGGGTTGGGTGTTTCAATGGATATGCAACACTGCGAAGGTACTGTGGCTACCGAGTCTACTACCGATATTTCTCGCACTGCGAGGGGGATGACATCATCGATGCCATCTTCAAAGCGTGCCCACTGATTATGGATTTTGATGCAATAACCACAACCTCCACATGGGAGATCGTTAACTTTGCTGCCTGCTAAATAACAATTGCAGATTGAATCTGTTGAGGAAATTCTAGATAAGGAGTCGGCATTTGTATGTTTCTGTCCTTTTCTATGAATGATTACCATGTCATACTGGCTGAGCTCCTCAACCCAACGTGCTAGTATCCCTGAAAGGAGTTTAAATTGCATAAGCCATGCTAGGCTTCCATGGTCAGTCCTAGCATAGAACCGACTGCCTAATGGGTAGTGGCGAAACTGTCTCGTAAACCGGACCACTGCTAAGAGTTCTTTTTGCATTGTGCAGTACTTTCTTTGAGCGGGAGTAAGTATGTAACTGCCGTACATGCAATTGCAGGCTCTACTTTATCTTGGATTTGCGTTAGTTCTGCCCCTATCGCTAAATCTGAGGCGTCCGTATCCAAGACGAACAGTTCATTGTTGTTACGCGGGAAAGTTAGCACTGGGTTTGTGGTGAGTATTTTTTTAAGTCGCCGAAAGGTTGTTTCGTGTTCATTGCACCAAACAAATTTGTTGTTTTTTTTTATGAGTTCATACAGAGGGTTTGCTAGTTTAGCAAAATTCTTTATATGGGCACTATGGTAAGTAACGAACCCGAGGAACCTTTCTACATCCTTCTGCAGCTAGGTGTGGGCCAATTTCGAACAGTAGACACGCTACTAGGATTTGAGGAGATGCCCTTCGAACTGACTAGTTTTCAGAGAAAAAGTACTGTTCTTCTTTTTGAAATAGCTGACATTTTTTGGCCTTGAGTTTCAGATTGTGCTTGTGAAATCTTTGCAAATCCTCAATGAGGTTTCCCATGGAGTCCTCAAAACTCTTCCCTAGAATTACTATATCGTCCAGATATACTAGAACATGTTCCCACGTAAGGCCTCAAAAGTATTAGTGTCATAGCACGTTGGAAAGTGGCGGGGGCATTACATAGCCCAAATGGCATTCATTCATACTCGAACACGCCATACTTAGTGTTAAATGCTGTTTTGTTCCTATCCTCTTCAGCTTGTTCAATTTGATAGTAGTTGCTACTCATGTCTAAGGTGTTGAAGAATTCCGTTCCCTGTAGTATGTCCAAACATTCTTCAATGTTTGGAAGCGGGAACGCGTCTTTAACAGTTACATCGTTAAGAGCTCTGTAATCTATACAAGAACAGACTTTTCCATCTTTCTTTCTTATCGAAACTGGAGGTGACGCCGAAGCCGATGGCCGTATCACACCCGATTCAAGCAAAGTATTTATATGTGCTTTTTCTTCAGCCTCGAAGCTTAGCGGCGTCCTACGCATTTTCTGTTTAATAGGGATTGCGTTCCCTGTATTGATAGAATGTTGAACCGCTGAGAACCTTCCCAGTTCAGTGTCGTTTTCAGAAAAGACATCTGCATATTCAGTAAGAACATTAGCTAAACGGTTTGATTGGTCAGTAGTTAAGTGTTCTCGTGACCTGCTGCATACATGTAGTTCTGAAACGTGGGGGATTTGATTAATTTGTAGTACAGTCATTCCTGATTGGGAGTCGCCCGACAGACACCGAACTTCTCACTACTGCTTTTGTTGCTGGCGATACTGTATTTGGTTATACATGTACCTTGTGCTATCAAGGGGTCATCCAACAAACGCCGGACTTCTTGCGAAGTATCGTTTTTGCTGTTGGGGACAACACTCTCACTATTGCCTGGTACTGCGATGGAGTCGCCCAACAAATGCCAGCCCACTCCATGTGAAATATCACCATTTGACAGTACATGTACATGTATGTCCTCAACGACTTCTGCCCTTCCTATTACGTGACCTTTTTTCAGACGTATACATCTTATTACTATCGTTGCGGAGGAGCATGTTGCATGTGGTAAGGTTCGAAATGTTTGAGGAAACTAGGGCATACTGTATGGAAATTCCTTTATGATACATTTCTGGGCTATAGACAAGGAATGTTTTGTTTGATGGAGTGGAGAACTGGACTCTGGTGAGAATCTCTGAGTTTGGGGGTACAACCACTTTCCTTGCCAGTGTCATCCTGTGAACGGAATATTTCTCTAGTTGGTTTTCCTCATTTGTGCGTTAATGCAAACCATCTAGGCTCAATGTGTCTTTTCTCAGATTGATAACCCCGGAGTGTGCTTTAAGAAAGTCTAGCCCCAGTTTACATGAATCTTCTATGGGGGCTACAAGTATGGCCCATTTATAATTTTGGTCACCTAGGATTAGGGTGACATTTTGGAATTTGTTGGCATGTACATGTATCTTACTGCTCTTACCTGCTCCCCTTAGAAGTACCTGTCCACATGACGTAGTAGGATGTTTATTTTGACCAAATAACTCATCAATGATTAATGATACTTGAGCTGCAGTATCCACAATAGCATGTGTATCTATACCATGAACCTTAATTGGGATTACTAGATTTATACAGGATTGCTAGACAAGTGAATTTCTTGTACCACTGTCGACGTTTGATTGCTATGACATTTAGAGGATGAAGGGATGGATAGGCGCATTGGTTTTGAATTGACCGATCGTTGTCCACTCCATTGGTCATCACTGGTTTAAAGACGGAGTTTGTGCTGGAACCATAAGAGGGCATATTTTTTGGTGGGAACTGCATCACAGGAGACTATGAAGTACATGCATCACGTTTGCATCGCTACCAGCAAATGAACTCTCCCACCAACATGCCTGACATGGCTCTTTTCAACCAATGAGGGGGTGTTTCTACTCAGGGCGGATAGACCTACATGTACATTTCAAAAAGAACTCCATGATGTATGATGATGTACACTTATCCGGGCTTTTCTTCCCACCTCTAAAACTGAATATCTCTTCATTGTCTTCTTCACTCATTATCATCCTGTAATTGTCGCTAAAGGCGCTGTTGGATGATCAGATAAATATATAAATAAAATAAATATAGATGTAATATGGATGCAGCTTGGCACCCCAAGTGTTTTCTAATTGAATACCAACAACATTTCACTGCTAAATTTTGACCTTTTAGGACACTTTTTGATTGCTTTGAGATGGCTGGTAGTGCCTATACTAATGTTAGGTCACTGTAGGGAAATATTAGAGGCATCAGTAATGGATTTCTTTACCTACATGTAGGCCTACATCTTGGCCTACATCTCGACTAACATTGAGGATATATGCATCAAGTAATCGTGCCATTGCATCTTGACTGTTAGTGTTCCCTCAAGTGGCACACTTGAAAAAATTGCCCAAAACCCCACATAACCATTGGAGAAGTTCTGTAAACTGGATAATTTCTATTACATGTACCTCAATTTACATACACTTAAACAAACGTTTGTTAGACAATCATTTTTAATTTTAGAAGTGGTTTGGAAGTGTCCATTTTGTACTGAAGGAATAAAAATTGTTATTGAGCCAAAATAAAATTTTCATTGGAAAGTTGTAATGGGTGAGTAAAATCAGGAGTTTTGAATTACATGTAGATTAGTGGGAGTTTGATGAAATTTCACTTACTTTGAAATTTGCGGTAAAAATGTTGCTCCCGCAAGGCACTGGAGGCAAACAAATCAAACTGCACCAAAGTTAGGGGGTGCGCAGTTAGGGGCTTCAAAAATACATGAAGGATGTTGCTGTGACAACAGTAAAAGCTGAAGGGATGCATTGCTTTTGTTTTTTATTTTTATTGTAGGAGGAAGTCATAAGAGAAGATGATGGAGCAAGGAGTGGGCAGCATCAGTGGAGAGCACAGAACCTGAGTAAGTTCCTTTCCAGCACCAGGTTATTCAATGACAAGCTGGATTGAGAAAGTGAACTTTACTCATTTTCCCCCATACTATTACATGTGTCTTAATGCCAACCTTCCCAGATCCTTCAAAATCCACCAGCAGATTTGTGGAAGATTGAGGAAGGTAGAGCCCAGCCTCTTTAAATTCAAATGGGACTTGATGTGTCCATAGAATTTTGGAGAATGTGTCATTGTGGGGAGGATTTTTTTTAGTCACTTGTTAGTCATATTTGCCATCTGTGAAGAAATCAATTTTTACAGGTAGATTTGGCCCTGATACTTCCTAACGTCTTAACTGTAAAAGAGCTTGGTTACATTGGACCCCCTCGCGGCACGCGGCAATCCCCCTAGAATTGAGCTGTCTATTGTCGGATTTTTGTACAAATTTCATATGCATGACTTCCCTTCTCAATATATCTAAGTTTTATCTCAATCTGTCATATGGTTTGACAGTCACTTGGAAGTTGGGAATGGCAGCGAAAAAGTTTACATTCTTGGTTGACCTCTCTTAGAAAAAAAGGTGCTGTGCGAGAACGCTATGTTGAATTTTCACAAAAATGATGTCAGAACAACCAAAAACAGTTATTCAAAAAACTCGAGAAGGCATCACTGGCCTGATAGAGTAAACCAATAGCAGCCTGGTTGGTCCCCTTCCTATGGGCTCATTTTCTGGCAACACTGGCCTGATAGAGTTAGGTGATAGCAGCGTGGTTGGTCGCCTTCCTGTGGGCTCATTTTCAGGCATTACTGGCCTGATAGAGTAAAGCGATAGCAGCGTGGTTGGTCCCCTTCCCGTGGGCTCATTTTCTGGCATCACTGCCCCAGTAGAGTCATCTCTTGTTTTACAACAATAGTAGTCATGATTTTGGTTGTCACAACAATTTGTTTAAAGGTGCAGTCCACTGTTTGTCTTTTGTGGATTATTTTCCTTTGAATCAACAAAATTACTCAAAATCTAAGGAAGGGAACACAAGAATGAACCTGATAATGAAGTTTCAGCTTAATAGTGAATGCTCCATATTCTGAGAAAACTATTCTAGGACTTAGATTTCAGATCAGAAGTTGCCGAGTCGTGTTTTAAATTGTGCCTGAATTCAGCATCTGGGCAACATTGTCATATTCAGTCGAATACAGCTACACCTTGTCACCCCCTGAACTAGAAACTGCTAGTGTCTGTGCATCTTTTCAACGCTTGCACGTTTTTCTAATCGTAACTTTCCAAAAATTTGAGAAGGCACCTGCTTGAAATTGTTGTTTCTTCATGATGACTGTTTGCGAGAAAGAACAGTTTCTCTCAGAATTGAGTCCTCCATCTAAACCAAGTGTGCTTTTCAACAACAATTTTGGATACCTTTTGGATAATTGCAAATGACAGAATGTTCAGTACAGGGTTCCCACCGTCATTGAAGATCCTGGGAAAAATTAGTCCTGGAAAGTCGTGGAAAACTCATAGAAAATTGGTCTTAGAAAAAGTCATGGAAATCAAGGTCGTACAAGGGTAATTTTGGTGGTGGTTATGGTTAGTGGCTATGGCAGTCTTCCTGTTTATTACGTGTATACCAAACAAATTTTCTGTGCAGAGTGGCATTAAGTGCCATGGAAATTTTCATATTTTAGTTCTGGAAAGTGCAGAAAAGGTCTCTGAATTTGATTTTCAGATTTCATGGGAACCTTGCTTGTAACAATTAGGGCCCATTTCCATGGCACTGCTTAGCACGCGATTTCACGCTTGAAGAGGCTCCGCGTGTTTCATGCATATTGTAAACAGTAAGCACAGCCAAATGCATCTTAACCTTGGAGGAAAGATTTGCTTTAATTTAGTGATGTAATAACAGAAATCTCTATCCACTTGCAACCGTTAGCACGACCATCCCGAGCACCGCCATGAAATAGTGCTCAAGGTTCGCACATTTTTCTGCCAAAGTTAGCAAGAATTTTCTTCTGTGTTAAGAAGCCCCATGAAATTGTGCCCTGACCCCACCCAGCCTGTTACACCCTACACACCCCAGCACCATATGGTTTTTATGGATTTAACAGCAACCCACAATAAGAGTCTGTGGTGATAGGTTGAAGTATGGATGTTTTGCTCATTTGGGGAAAAAATTATTATTACAGTGTGGCTAAAAAACTTTAGGTGACCTTTTCTTGTTGTTTCTTATCATTTTTCCCAGTGTTTAGATTTGGGAAGGCCTCATTACCAGGTGAATGTACTCCCATGGCTGCCTACATGTACATGAACGTTGAGGGTGGCTAGCATCATGGTGCAAGTGGACTGACCGATGAAATCTCCAAAGTGAAGAGGCAGGTTACGTCATAAGTAGTACCTGTAAGAGTCCTGTGTTTCATATCATATCCTTTCTGCAATGATGAATCTGGGAAAGGGGGAGGGGCCAATTGGGGTCATGACCAAAAAAGGAGCAAAAGTTGTTTTCATTTGAAAAAAAACGAGAGGATCTTTTTGGTCTATTTAATTTCCCTTCTTTTGGAATGTAGAAATGTAGCCGAACATCTCAAACAACTTTAAAATTAAAAAAAAAATTTGGTCCCCAGAATCAAGTTTGTCCCCCTCCCCGAAAAACATTGGGTCCTAGATCCACCCTTGGGTGCTTGTGGCTAGCTTTTAGGGCAACCCTGACCTAGGGATGGTTGTGTGCATTGTGTCAACCAAGCAAGACGATATGGATGAGGTTAAACCCTTGTAACCAGGGCAAGCTAGTTGAATGCACCCACTGTACTTAAATTGTTCACATTTTCCTGGCCTAAAGTTCCTTTTTGTTCATAGTTCGTTCCTGTTTAATGACAAATTACCACTGATCATTGGTCCACATTTTGAGACATGTTCACATGTTCAAGGAGTAATTTGGGTTTCATAGTTTTAATAGTAAAACTCTTGAAATGAAGCGTCTAATCATAGACATAAAATACCTTTAGACTGACAACAGCAGGGGCATAATTTAAGGAAAGTCTCCATTTTTAATAACCATGAGCAAATGGCTGCCTTGTCACCCGGGGTTTTATGAGTTGCTGTACAGCACTGCTCTACATCAGAGAAGATGGACTTGGGACAATTGTGTTAATTGTCCATCAAATATTATTTGGCCCTATTGCTCTTTTTATTAACGTTCTAACCTGGCACAGTTCAATTTTTCTTCCTCATAATTTGGCCCATTATTACAAGCCATTAGTAGGAGCCAAGGTGCATGTTATGTGAAATTCAGATAAATTCCTGACATCCCTGTTGTTTAGTGAATATTTTGAAGAGCAAATTTAACATTTTCTCAAGTTTTATCTGATGGAGCACTAAGAACTGTGTTTCCAAACATTTCAAAAATAAATTCTAAAAATGAAAATCACATACATTATTGGGATTTGTTCAGACTTTCTAAGGTGAGCAATGAATATGGACAAAAATTGAAGTGTTCAGAGCTCTCATTTTGTAAAGGATCTACCTTAATTTTGCCAAATATTGAACCAAAACACAAAAAGGGACCACGTTGTAAACACTTAACAGTATTTTCGGTCACTTTCCAAAATTTCCAATTTGTATTCAACTCAACAGACTTGTGCACACTGCTGAAATATTTTTGCCCTCACTTTTGGGATCAGTCATTGATTTCTGTAGGAGCTGTTGGTCCATAGATATTTTAGATTCTTGAGCTTCCCTGATTGATGTTACAGTATTATTGTAAAACAGCGCCCTCACTTGTTAGGAAAAGGGAAAGACAATTTTAAGCGTTAAAAATGTCACTTTTTGATTCACTGAATCCTAAAGGGGAGTCTGGAAAAATATTTTTAACAAAATACATATCATATATGCTTTCGGTGGTAATGGGTAAGCGTTGTCAAAGGAATCCTTGTCATAGTTCATTCTCTAACATGAAAATGGATGAAAAGCAATAGACACAGTTTTTGTGAAATAAAAGGTCTAAAAATAAGGAGTGTACAGGGATCCCTTAATTTTTGAAGAAATGTCTCAACTTCTGCTGCAACTTAGTTCCTTTTGTGATTAATTTCTTCCCCAGTCTTCCTCATACGAAAGCTGTGGGTATGCCCTAAGAGAAGTAGACCATGGTGCGCCATTGCCTCCTTCAACCTGGAGAGAAGGAAGATAGAGGACAAGATCCTATGGGACTTCAGAGAGATGATTCATGAGAATGTCAAGGAGAGGAAGTATAGATGCCAGTCCTCGCCTCCATCACCGAGGAGAAACAGTTTCCAAGATTGGTTGATGAGGGATCCTCATCAGAATCTTAGGCACTGATTGAAAAAAAGGCAAGGAAAGTACTCAATCTTCTCAGAGATACAGTTCCATGCTTCCACGTTGATGGAGCAAGTATATCTGCATTTGTACACTACTCAAAGGATCAAAGGATCATACGTAGTGATGAATAATTTAAACAAATGGTATTCACATCGCAAAAAATGAACGTCATTTAATTTGGCTATTTTCTGGCATCCAAACAAAAAACTTCTGTTACAGGGTGCTGAAGTCTCATGTCACTGAAAAACACTTTTGCCAGCACCTTGCCGGGTCTTTTGTTTATGAGTAAAAATGATATCGCGGTAATGTGAGGGCGCTGTTCATGAGTTAGAATGATATCGCGGTAATGTGGGGATGCTGTTTATGAGTTTGAATGATACCGCGGTAATGTGGGGACGCTGTTTATGAGTTAAAATGATATCATGGTAATGTGAGGGTACTGTTTATGAGTATATTCTCGTAATGTGAGGGCACTATTTGTGATTCTGAATCACAGAAATGAAGCATTTTGAAGACGTATCTCAGCACGAACAAATTACATGTAACTGTTGGGACCTTTTCATTCAGTAAAATAATGTAATGTCTGACTTGTATCTGTTTGCAAATCTTTCCCCAAATCACATATTTTTATAATTATCTGTAAAAATGATTGATACTAAAAAAAAATCAAATTTGTAGTTGTCAGGACATTAAAAAAAAAGCTTCACAGTTTTCCAAAACCTAAACACAAAATGGTAAGAGGCCCAATATTTCAGTCACTTTTTCTCAAAATGTCCTGAAGTGAGACACGTATGTGTACATCATTTTACCACAGTAGTGTTGTATAGTACTGGCCAGTCTCATTCATGTCATTGTATCCCCCCCCCAACTCTCTAAGACACTCCCAGTCTCTCACCCCCTTGCCTCTGAGTCATTCCAAGAGTCATGTGCAAAGAGAGTGAAAGGTAGCTATTTTGAAGATGTGCAATACCTCAGCAATACACACTGCCCAATGCTTTTTTACCATCCAGCTAATTGGGCTCTGAAACACAACTAACCAATTGCATTGTCTCACATTCTATGGTGCTCAACCAAGCATGAACATGAGCTTCAGTGTACAGTCAAATCAAGTCAATGAGGTACACGTCTGGCCGAAATTTTCAAGGACAAATGTGTGATCCTTTAATTTTTTGAGTAGTGTATATTGGTATACAGTACAACGCTGCTATAATGAACAGGGCAAGGTCCATACACAATGCTTGGCGTAGTATACGGTACCTCCCCAACTATTGCGATTTCATTGGTAGTGTTCCAATTGTCACATTTTCATAGGCCTAAAAAACAAAATGTTCTGATTTCCATTAATAAAAAGGGGAAAAGTCCTGCCAAAAGAGGGCGCTATTTGCCAAAACAGAGAGGGTGCCATTTCCTATGTTGAAATGTCAGTTGTTACACATACGCGTGTGTTCTTGTTCGTGTAAAACAGTTTCTCTTGTGTGGCTGTTTGTTTTGTTGTGGGCTCATAACATGGCCGTTCCAATTTCAGAGTTTATTGACATCTTAACTTTTGAGTCACTGTCATCAGTCATAATTTTTTTCTTTATCATTTAAATTTTTGATGTTCAGTAAAAAAGTGCAGAAAATTTGGGAGCCAAGAGGAATGTTCCATATACAGAATTGTTCAATATAGTGACGTTGTACTGTACTTAATCCAAATTATTCATGACTTAAAGAGGCACTCTGTAAATTAAATAGACAATTGGTCGGTTTGCTTTTGAAGAAAGACTTTAGTTCGCCTTTGTTTCTTTTCATCGTAATGCATTGACTCATACATGTATTAATGCACATTTAAAACATTCATGTTTACATTTAAGTTACTAAGATGCTCTACATGTACTTCAAAATTTGCAAATAATTACAATTAGGAAAGTCTCTAGACACTTTGATAAAGCTTGTAACTGTTGCATGATTTTAAAAACTGAATGGTGTTCCCAATCAGACAGCCAAAATACCTGCACTGTCAACCCAGTGGCTGTTATGAACTTCACTTTTAACAGGTTCGCCCCTGAACAGAGTTATTGACAAACGGGAAGAACTACCAACTTAGGGCTGGATAGCTCAGGTGGTAGAGCACTGGTACAGTGTTCCAGAGGTCACAGGTTCAAATCCCACTCCAGTTAATTTCTTTTGTCCTGGGACAAAATTCTGTGTCCATTTTGTGTTTTCCAAGTTGTACGTCCACATTTGCCAGAGCATTAGAAAAAAGTCTTTTCACTTAAAATTATCACAAAACTGCAGGTCGCAAATTGTTGGCTCAGGGCTAAAAGGTAATTACTGCAAAAATGTAATTTTTGAAAACACTCTAAGGGCCTTACTCTGTGCACGAAAGAAAGTTTATTATTTTGCATAAAACTAGTTTTTGTGGCAAACATGTTTAAATTTTAACCAATTCTGTTTCCCAAATTCATGTCTAAAACAATAGTTTTCACTAAACACCTTTCAGTGCATTTAAGAACCTTTTAGCACTGACATGAAATTTGCTTCATTTGAAAATATTACCTTGCAAAAATGCTTTGTATGTATGTAAAACAATCACCATTTATTGCTGTAACCAGTTAATTTCTATTGGCAAGTGAAATAAATGCTCATTTATTTAAACTAGCACAACAACTTGTTTGTACATGTATATTTGTAAAACTGTAGTACTTTGCCACTTAACCCTTCTAATCTGGAGCATTTTACATTGTCAGAGTTTACGGTACATCTGTTTCCATCTTTAGATTTTACATTTCAGCCTCATCCTACATGAAAGCCCTGCCAGTCTTAAACATCTCCAAGCTCCTTTAAAAGTTCCCTCTTGGAGCCTTTTAGTCTCAGTCTTATAAGGGCTACAATAAACCCAATAGCAATATGGAACATTCAGAAGCTACGTCCTTCAACCCCGTGGGATCCTCGGAGCTCTAGTATGATAGTCCCAAGCCCTCAGCCATCAACTCTACCCTTCCTATCAGCTCTCAGACTTCCAGCCCCTGGGACTTCCACCCTTGCCCATCTCCAGTACACAGTTTGGCTGAAAAATATTCCAAGTCCAAACAATGGAAGGTTTAACATTTAGAAACGAGCACAATTATTCAAGAAAGTGCCGTGGCATAGTGGTTAAGGACACTAACTGCTATGCACAAGGAACTGGGTTCAATTCCAGGTGGGCATGCACAATTTTGTTAAAAAACTTAGTAAAAAAAAAAAAAAAAAAAAAAACCTCCTTTTCCGGGGACCCCGGGAATTGAACCGGGGTCCCCTGGCCTGGCAGCCAGCAAGCTAACCACCAGGCCATAGGCCTCTTGATAGGTAAAATTTCGGAACTTATATTTAAAGGTTAGGATTGCGCAATTACAAAAAAGGTCAGAGGGCACAGCCATTTGCATGTATTTGAATAACAAACATTTCAATATAATTAAATGACAGAGAATACACAAAATATTCAGACTGTTCCGGCCAGTGCATTTTTGGTCTAGCGCCCTCTTGTGTTTTTTCCTGATTCATCACCAGAAGCTGTTCTCGCAGCATTATTCTCATGAAGATTCTATCTTAAAATGTTCTTAAAATCCCTTCTCTTGGGACCAGATCGTCAAATGGTAGGATGCTTAAGATGTAATTGTAAGTTTATTATATTTTAATT
Organism: Acanthaster planci; assembly: GCF_001949145.1. The sequence continues at coordinate 2,074,957 of NW_019091376.1, read as the reverse complement.
GAGTTTATTGTAGATCGTCATTCATGTTTTGAAGAATTTTCAGTGGGTAGTTAATTGTCAAAAAAATTTATGCCAAAACCACTCAACAAACTTGCATGGATTCCACTGAAACTGCCGAGTTGTTCCTAAGAATTCCCCTATTTGACGATATTTCTAGGTCGGATTCTCTCCTCTAAAATGTTCAGTGTTCTTTATTACATAAGATTATGCATGTAATTGACCCTTTTCTATTGTAAGGTTTAGTGTAGCTTAATCAGATCGTGAAGTGGATACTTAGTTTTCGTGTGTAGCCGACACTTGATTAAAGACGTCCACTTACCATTTTTAGTTTTAGCCTCATGAATATTCATAGTGCTGACCATATTTGGGCTTTGCGTAGTCATGAATAGAAAGGATTGTAGCGTTGTATTATTAGCAGTGTGTTCGGGCGTGTAGTACACTTATTCATTGATGTTTGTTTTTAGGTCACAGAATTCCACTTTTGGATGGGAAGGCTATCAAAGACCTCAGACATCTTGAGCTATAGAGAGAACAGTTCTGTAAGCGATTACATTTAATCACCCTCTGGATTGGCTGAAATTTATTATTACATGTATTAAGATATTTTCTTGTATTTTTATTTCTGTGATGTTTCTTTATATCAGTCAAGATTCTTATGCTACAAGACTTTATACACTTCCTAGACTATTTTGCATTATTTCTTATCAGTCTTATTGTATTTTTTGTATATATTATATTTTTTGGTCTTATTTTGTATTTTCCAGTCTTACCATCAAGCGAGAGAGAGGATTGTAATAAACCAGTTTATGCTAATTCTCTGAGTCTGTGGTTAACTGTTGGAAAGAGGGCACCCCAGCACCCCAGGTCCAGATAAGTAGGAAGAATTCTCCAAGACATGCTCAAGATGATCCAAGAAATTGACTCTGACGATGTGAGCTTATTTTCCCAGCCAAGCGGGATGTCTCACAAAACTGCCTCTTTCCGTCAAATCGGTGGGAGCACAATGTCAAGCACAAGCTTAGCTGCCATACAGGCTCATGCCAAGGCTCAGTCCTTGAAAGCAAAGATCGAGTATGCTCATCGGGGGGCAGACCTTCGTCGCCAGGAATCCGATTTGAAACGCCAAGAGGCAGCCATTGCCAGTGCTCTTCTCCTTCTGGGTGCAGAGAAAGATTATGCCATGGCTGCAGCAGAAGCATACGTTTCAGAATCAGCCACCATTACAGAGAACCCTCCCCCACTCCAGGAAAATTTGCAAATGCCTACGGTCAACTCTGCTGTCCGCACCTCTGATTACGTGTCAACACATTTTCAGAAATCCCCAAAACCAGAGACAAAGGAGCCAGAGACAAAGCCTGATGGGTCTAATGATGATAAATCACCACAAGAAAGGTCGTTGGCAGGTGGTGAGAATCCCCCATCAGAAGTCACTGTAAAGAAAGGAGACAAAGTTGCCAATGAGGAAGAAGCGAGCACAACACAGCCATAACAGTCATCCACTAAGACCAACCCTTTGGAACCCACCAGCCAGCCAGTGAAGGAACAGCTGAACTCTATCAGTAACATGCTGGTTAAGAAGGAGCTGATTAGAAGCAGGTTTAGGAAGTTCCGTAGTAACGCAGGAAAGTACAGATCCTGGAAATGCATCTTCCAACAGGTTGTTACAGATATAGACTTAAAGCCCTTCCAGGAAATTGACCTCATCCTTGACTCCCTTGAAGGCGAATCCAAGGACCTTGTGCAGAAATCTACTCAATCCATATAGACAATCCTGATGTCGGCCTCCAAAGGAAATGGGCCTACCTGGACAGGAAGTATGGTTCACCGGAGGCAGTGGAGCGAGAATTCATGAAGAGAGTAGAACAATTCCAAAAGATTCCGCCAAGAAACAGCTCTAAACTCGAGGAGTTTGGATATCTTCTTCTGGAAGGCCAGTATATCAAGGAGACAAAACGCTTTCCAGGTCTGTTGGCACTTGATTCCGCAAAGGGGCTGCGGCCATTGGTCCAGAAACTGCCAGAATGGCTGCAAGTCAAGTGGAGAGAGAAGGGCTTCAAATACAAAGAGAAGCATTCCGTAATGTTTCCCCCATTTGAGGTGTTCGTCAAATTTGTTCAAGATCATGTCCGCGTACAGAAGGACCCTAGTTTCCAATTCACTGACGTGTCCAAGGGTACGGGTGACCATGCATCACGGAAAAAGGCATTCACTCTCAGGAAGACTGAGGTGAAAATGAAGCCTACAGCAAAGATGGACCTCGCTGCCCTATTCATAACACAGGGCATACCCTTCAGGACTGCCGTGTCTTCAAGGCGAAACCTGGAGACGAAAAGGTTGCCTTTCTCAAGGTGAATGGCATGTGCTTTTGATGTCTGAAGCAGAACCACCCAAGTAAAAATTGCAAGTCCGGGGTGAAATGCGACACCTATGGTGGGGCCCATGCTACTGTGATGCACAGACAACCACTCACCTACGAAGCTGCAGCTACATGAGACCAATCTTCAACCACCATCAGACAATCTGGAGAGGATAGTGAAACAACCTTGACACCTAAATGAACCCGAGTGTGCGGCGAAAGCAAGCAGGGCCGTTCATGTGCCAAGATATGCCTAGCAAGAGCCTTCCTTCAGGAGAAGTCAGAAGTTGCCATCACGACTTCTGTTCTCATAGACGATGCGAGCGATGGCTGTCTCATCAACCAGAATCTCCTGGACAGTTTGGGGGTGAAAATAAAAAAGTCGAGGTATGCCATGAAGACAGTAGGTGGCCTTCAAGAAAACTTTCGGGGCTGATCACAGAGAATTTGGATGGCACAATCCGTGCCCCAGCTCCTACCCTTTATGAGTGCAACAACATTCCCAGAGACCGGTCGGAAATCCCTACACCTGAAGTTGCAGAAGCCTTTGGTCATTTGAAGTCTATTGCCCCGATGCTTCCTCCTTTGAAGAAGGATGCGGAGATAGCAAACCTCCTGGGCAGAGACGCTCCCCAATTTCACAAGGTGAGGGAGGTCATCAATGGCAATGATCATCAACCATGGGCGCACCGATTAGATCTCGATTGGGTTATCATGGGAGACGTCTGCTTGAGTGGTGCACATGTCTGCAGAGATTTCACCCACCTGCAGAGGGACATGGTCGGTACTTACAACACACAAGTGCTGAGAAGTGGTCGCAATTCTGCCAACCTCGAGCCATGTCAGAATGTCATCGAAGTAATTCAACACAGGCCAAAGCCAGGTGATCTGGCAGATGTATTTAAGAGCACCTGTTCCGATGAGCGTCTGGGACTTTCTTTGGATGATAAAGAATTCACTAAGCTGATGAACTGCAAGATGAAGAAGGACCAAACAGGAAATTGGTGTGCACCATTGCTGATCAGGAAAGAGCGCCAGAAGCTCCACAACAACAGAAAACAGGCTGAATCCAGGATGAAGACCTAGCCAATTCACTGTCACAGGACAAGAGAAAGAAGGAACACTACTTCGAGTTCATGGGTAAACTCCTTGACAAGAAACTCGCTAAGCGAGTGCAAGGTGAGCCTGTGGACGTCAATGAAGAAGCTTGGTATCTCCCACATTTTGGCATATACCATCCTTAGAAACCCGACAAACCACCTTCTCTGGTGTTTTCTTGAATGATGTCCGGTTGAACGGTCCTGACCTGATGAACCACCTTTTCGGCATGCTCACAAGGTTTCGAGAAGAGCCAGTGGCAATCAGTGCCGATATTGAACAGATGTTCTATGCTTTCGAGGACAGAGATGATCACACAAAATACCTTCGCTTCCTGTGGTATGATAACAACACACCAGATACAGATATAGTCCCCTACTGCATGACCGTGCATGTCTTCGGCAACAAGCCATCACCGGCTGTTGCTATAAGCGGTCTCAGAAAAACTCGCCAGGAAAGCAAAGCAGAGTTTGGCACTGACGTAAGGGAACTGATTGAAGACAATTTGTATGTGGACGACATGCTGAAGACCCTACTGACCGCAGATGAGGCATTTGACCTGCTGAAAAGAACCAGAGATCTTCTTTCCACTGCAAACATACACTTGCACAAGTTTGCATCAAGCAGTACTGAGGTTCTCTCTACCTTCGAGATAGCAGAATTGGCCCCAAATTTAGCAGAAGCTGACATCAGGGCCAAGCAACAGCCCACCATACAGCGGACATTGGGTGTCTCCTGGGACTTGAAAAGGGACTCCTTCACCTTCCAACTGTTGGAGCCAAAAGTCGATGCTTGCACCAAAAGAATGGTTTTGTCAGAGGTCAATGGTGTCTATGATCCAATAGGTCTAGCAGCACCTGTGATTATCAGGGGAAAAATGTTGCTCAGAGAGCCGACACAAGACATCAACGGGTGGGATGACCTGCTTCCGACAGACTTGCTTCAGGATTGGAAAGTGTGGAGAAAATCCTTGGTGGCCCTAGAGGACGTGCAGGTTCCTCCGCCCTTGCGCGCCCTTCCCAACTAAACAGGCAATAAGAAGAGAGCTTCATACATTCGAGGATGCTTCCACCAAAGCCACAGGAGCAGGATGCTACATGAGAACAGATGAGGCCAACTGTCCCCCAAAGCAGCAACAACAATCCATGCCTGGAACTCTGTGCTTCAGTCTTAGCAGCGCAAATTGAAGACTACTTCACCCAGGAACTGCATGAGAAAATTGACAAGTCGAACATTTACACTGACAGCAGAGTGGTTCTGGGCTACATAACCAACCGGAAGCGCCATTTCTGCACCTATGTCTGCAACTGTGTCAATCAGATATGTAAGACTTCCCATCCTCAGCAATGGGCTTACATTCCATCTGAGAACAATCCAGCTGATCAGGCTTTGAGGTCCATTCCAGCAGTGGAGCTGAGCAGGTCTATGTGGCTTACAGGACCGAAATTCTTAATGCAGAGAGATCTACCCGCAGGTCATGCCCAGTTAAAGGATGAAGCAGAAATCATTGAGGGCGACCCAGAGGTAGCTCCAGAGAAAGTCACCTGCAGCAAGGTAGCCTTGGCTCCAGTACCATTGGGCAGTGAAAGATTTACCAGATTCTCGATTTGGAAGTCTTCAGTAAGAGCCACAGCTGGACTGGTACACATAACCAACTCATTCTGGGCGACCTCTTGCGTGTAGAGCCTGGCATGACTGCAAGGAGGCAAGGTCCGTTCAGGAACTCCAAAAGGCAGAAGCCATCATGGTAAAGGCTGTACAGGAAGAGACCTTTGCTGCTCAACTATCGGACGTCAGAAGTGGGAAATTGAACAAGAGGAACAGAGCTGAATCCCTACATCGACAGGGATAGGATTCTCCGAGTGGGTGACAGACTGCATCAAGTACGATTGCCAGTAAGAGCAGCTCATCCTGCTGTACTTCTCAAAAATCCGGCAGTGAAGACTGGCAGTGAAGAGCACACACCACATTTTTATGAGTTCTCTGCCCCGCGCTTAGTCTGCCGTTTTATTCTGTTGTCAAAGCTGTTGTGTTTATTGTTTTGCAACCCTCTTATATGCTGTGTTGGCTTCAGTTTTTTTTAGTTTTGCTTGTGGTTAGGTTTTCGTTTCTTTGTTGAAATTCATTCATTTTTTTGCTTGTATTTGCTCGACTTTAACCACTACCAGCCGGGGACTCCTAAATCGGAGCCATATGGTTTATATGTGTGGCCGGGGTCTCCTAACTCGGACAAAGGA
>NW_019091376.1:2018788-2068896 GCF_001949145.1 Acanthaster planci | reverse complement strand
TGAAATGATGAATTGTTGAAGGATTTTGAAAACGGAAAATGATAGTCATGCTGGCCCAGCATCATCAACGTTGAAAAATGCCCCGGCACGAAGTGGTTAAATTTTGTTGAATCCATACTCCTATTTCTTTTGATCAGCAAAGTTTAATTGGCATCTAATTTTTTGTAGTTTGACGTAGTTTCATTAAGTGCATTTTTTTCAAGATCACAGTTATTCTAGTCCCATTCTGCTCAGATATCACACTGGTTTTTGAATTTTTTTAGATCACCAGTTTGATTGAGTTTGTGGTTAGACAATTCCTTTTTTATATCGTTGTTTGGATTCTGTTGAGCATTGCCCCTAAGCAATAAATTTTGGAATCCCATTTTTTTTGTTTTGTTTCCTCCTTTCTATAAAATTTACGGTCATTTGCCTCCACCTAATTTTCCTTGCGACTCCTCTCTACCCAATCAAATTTGAAGTTTAGCGAGTTCCCCAAATTCTGGTTTGTTTTTTTGTTTATTCAGACTTAGTTTAGGGCACCTTTTTTCCGTGCTACTTTTTTTTCTTTCTTTTGGTGGAGAATCCGGGTAGGGAGCATTTTCCATTGGAACTTAGCCAGGTGTTTTAGTGTGAAGAGGCAGTTGTTTTTTTCCCCTAGGGTAAGCCAACACAGTATTTTAGGTTGGGAAGCTTTGCATTACCAATGGCTGAAACACCGAAGATGTGGGTGCCCATGTCTATGGCACCAAGCACCCCTCCACAACTAACACCGTACCCCTACGGAGAGGGTCCGCTTCTCCATCAATCACCTGCAGTGAAGGGAAAGACTGACTACCACCCCAGCATTTCACGGCAGCCCCCCAGCCAGTGGCTACCTCCCCACTCCATCTCGCCGATTTTGACCCCATCCCGATGAAGAATGATGATGGCTACCAGCGACCAAGTCAACAGTCAAGAATGCTGACAACACACCAGGTGAAGGGTGTGGCCACATTCACTGGCAAGGAGAAGCATGGCCCAGATTGGAGGACTGGATCCGGGACATCCGGTTCCTGCTGGAATGTAAAAGAACAGCTCCAGGAACCCTCCAATTTCATGAAGTTGTGAGACACACCGGAGGAAAGGCTAGACACGTGCTACTCAATCTTGAGGGGAGGACTCCAGAGGGCTTAGATGCCGATAAAGCCTTTTCTGAGCTCCTGGAAGAATATGGTGAGGATAGGAGTGCTTTTTCCCCCTTGGCAAAATTCTACTCCAGAGTGCAACGTGAGAATGAGACGCCAACCGAGTTTGCCATCTCACTAGAGGCCACACTTCGAGAAGTTGAGGAGATGAGGCGACGCCGAGGCCAGAGTTGCATCATGGAAGAGAGCAGAGACAGGACTTTGGCCACTCAGTTTATGTGCGGGTTGAGAGACCTTCAATACACGCAGCGGTTGGCCCCTATGCAACCAAGATCCACGACTTTTCGTGACATTCGCCGGGAGTTACACATCATTGCCGAAGAGGAGCAACAGGCAGAGGAAATCCGAAGACGGTGCACTCCTCTTTACACCATGAGTGAGCTTGCCCAGAGTTTGCCTCAACAGAAGACCAAGGAGAGGCCCCAGAAACAGTCACTAGTAGTGAAGGAGACCACTTCTCCTGCACCAAGTGATGCCACCAACCCTGCTTTTCAGGAACTCCTGTCCAAGCAGATGGAAGAGATGAAGGCAATGTGTCAGGAACAGGTTGCAGCGATGGGCCAACTTCTACATGCCCAGCAGCAGCACGGACAACGGCTGATGCATCTCGAAGCAGTCGTGTTCCCACCGCAAGTACCGAGTCAGCCATGTCAGAAGGCTCCTTACACAGGATGCTTCAACTGTGGAGACATGAGACACCTCGCCAGGAATTGCCCCGAGGACCGTTGAGTGCCCCCTCAAGCCAAACGCATGGCACAGAATGACCAACAGGCCCAAGTCCCAACCCAAACCATTCCATTCCCACCAGCTCAAGCCCAGACAAAGGAGGTCCCGTTTAACGAGCAGAACCTGCGGATATAGGGTGGTCAGCGAGTTCATCGAGCAAATGCCCACCTAGTCAAACCGGTCTGACCCCCGATCGTCCAGACAAAGTCCAAACAGCAGCTGACAATCATGTAGGAGGAGAGGCTATAATCCCTTTAGCTGGAGCCGTTAACTCTGCAGAAGTTAAGGTCTCTGGAGTTCTCGCTACGTCTCTGCTGGACACTGGCTCCCAGGTTACTACCATAACAGATGAGTTCATAAAAAGGCACCCCACCCTGAGCCAACAACCCCTTCGCCCTGCCGATGTGTCCATAAGTGGAGCCGGAGGACAGGTTGTTCCTCATCGTGGTGTTATTGAGGTGGACCTTGAGGCATTGGGTCAACACCTTTGTAAAGTACCGGCATTTGTTGTTCCAGTGACCCCTTTCCGACGCGAAACCCCGGTTCTTATTGGCACCAATGTAATCACAGCTAGTCGAGACAAGATGAAATGGACCCATGGGCGGCGCTTCATGGAGAAGAGTCAGAGGTTATCCCAGTCTTGGTTCAAAGCTTTTCGATTCGTAAATGCAGATGGCGCTGACATTGCTCATGCAGATGGAGAGATTGGACATTTGCAGTTTAATGGGAAGCATCCACTGAAGATTCGACCGGGGATGGAGGTTTCTTTCTTGGCTCAAGCCCCACGTGTTACAGGAGAAAGGAAGTTTCCTGCCTTGGTGGACGGAAAGGATGGGCCACTTGCAGTTGGTCGACTGTTAGTGGAAGTGACTGGTGGTAAAGCGCCTGTCAAGCTCCTGAACACCTCAAGTGAAGTGGTGACCATCCGGCGTAATATGAAAGTCGCCTCACTGTCATGTATCAAAGCTGTTTGCGAGGCACCTTCAGGCCAAGGAGGAGTGGTGACCTCAGAACAGAAAGTTCACCGTGGACAGGAAATACCGGATGTCGAATTATCTGAGGCAGCTTTGCCTCAGCTGAAAGGAAAGCTGTGGAGGATCTGCTTGCCCGAAACAACAATGGGTTTTCTGTTAACTCCCTTGACGTGGGTTGCACCTCGACAGTGTTGCACGAGATAACCCTTGTTGACTTATCAACGAATTCCATCCTCCCAATTCCAAGAGGTGCGGGAACACATCGAAGAGTTGAAGACCAATGGCATTATAAAGCCAAGTCAGAGCCCATTCACCTCACCGATTGTTGTAGTAAGAAAAAAGGATGGTCGCATACGTCTCTGTGTTGATTACCGACAGCTGAATGCGAGAACTGTCCCTAATGCTCTTCCCCTTCCCCCAATAGATGAATCCCTTGATGCACTGGGTAACGCTAAGTACTTCTCCTGCCTAGACCTGACCTCAGGCTACCTACAGGTGCAGATGGCAGAGCAAGACCGCCAGAAGACAGCTTTCACCACTCCGATGGGGCTCTTCAAATACACACGCATGCCGTTCGGTTTGACTAATACATCGGCAACCTTCCAACAGTTGATGACCATGGTCTTTGGGGACCTCAACTACTCTCAAGTCCGGATTTACTTGGATGACATTGTGGTCTTCAGCACCACCATTGAGGAACACTTGCAGTGACTGGAAAGGGTGTTCGCGAGGCTCAGGGAATATGGCTTAAAGCTCAAGCCCTCTTAGTGCCATCTGTTCCAGACGGAGGTCAATTACCTTGGGCACGTGATATCCGAGAAAGGAATTTCGACTGATCTAGAAAAGCTTGAGGCAGTTAAGCGATGGCCAACCCCTACGAACAAGAAGGATGTCCTGTCTTTCTTGGGCTTCACTGGATACTATAGGAGATTTATAAGGAGTTACGCCCAAATAGCCAAGCCATTGATTGGGTTGATAGGTGGAAAGAGAGGTGTCAGGGATGGGCCATTCGTATGGAGTGCAGATTGCCAGGTTGCATTCAAAACACTCATTGAGAAGGTGACAACGGCACCCATCCTCGCTTTCGCCGACTACCAACAGCCGTTCTTTGTTCAGACCGATGCTTCAGGTGATGGCCTTGGAGCAGTGTTGGTGCAGAAAGAAGATGGCAAAGAAAGGGTGATTGCTTATGCTAGTCGGACCCTTGCTGCGGCAGAGTTGAAGTATCCAGCCCACAAGCTGGAATTTCGGGCACTTCATTGGGCAGTGACGGCGAAATTCTGAGAGTATTTGTATGTGCAGAAGGTAACAGCCATCAAGGATAACAATCCGTTGATCTACGTCATGAAAAAGGCCAAGCTTGACGCTCATAGCCAGCGGTGGGTCAGCGACCTCTCTGTGTTCGACCTGGATATTGTGTATTGGCCAGGGAGAGCTAACGCCACGCTGATGCTCTGTCGAGAATTCCTAGGGAGACGGTTAACCAGATCCTTGATGAGACGTATCAGAGAATGTCGGTCCCTAGAGAAGCTTCAGGTGACTCTGTAATGAGTGCCAATCTCACTGGAGATACCAAAGTGACGGGTTCCACCCATCCTGTTTCACAGCAAGCTCCGCGAGATTAGTCTGGCATCGATGGTGTGATAGAGATCCATCAGATTGTCCAAAATGACGGATGTGACACAACTTCGACACCCGGCTCTGATCATCAGCCCCTGGTCGCTACCAGTAATGACAGCAATACTTCATCAGGAGAGGGGATTGTTGATGGGAGTAACGGAGATGCTTGGCACATCGGAACAAGTCTTACGCAGACAAGAGGTACTAGCCTGGTAGAAATGCAACAAGATGACCCAGCTATTCGCCATGTGGTAGCGTTGAGACTAACCCAGCAGACCAGGTTGAGTCGAAGGCGTGCAGCAAAGGAGTCTGGTGTAGTCAGGAGGCTATTGCGTGCATGGGATCAGCTGGCGGTGAAAGATGGCCTACTTGTCTATCAGAAGAAGGGTAACTATGGTGATAAATGACAGTTTGTCTTAGTCCTACCCCAGCTGATGAGGAAACAAGTTCTCAAGCAGGTCCATGATTCGATGGGACACCTTGGCTTTGAGACGGTTTTCCAACATGCCGAAGACCGTTATTTCTGGCCCGGCATGCACACAGAAGTCAAGGCTTACATCCAGAAGTGTAAGAGGTGTACCCTGAGGAAGACACCGGACACAAGGAAACAGGCCACCCTGGAAAGCATCCGGACAACTCGCCCACTTGAACTTGTCTGTATTGACTTCCTGTCCCTGGAGAGGTCACAGGGAGGGTGTGAGCACATCTTGGTAGTCACAGATCTCTTCAGTCGCTACGAAAGATGAAAGGGCAACGACGGTAGCACTTGTCCTTTGGGAGAAGTTTATGGTTCATTATGGTATCCCAGAAAGATTGCATTCAGACCAAGGGAGGTGTTTCGAATCCTGTGTTACCCAAGAGTTGTGCAGCTTGCTCGGGGTGAAGAAGACAAGGACTACACCTTACCACCCTCAGGGAAATGGCATGACTGAAAGGTTCAATCGAACTCTGCTATCGATATTGGGAACTCTGGAACCAAGTCAGAAGGCCAATTGGGCAATGCATGTGGGTGCACTCACACATGCATACAACTGCAGCAGACACGAGTCCACCGGACACTCCCTGTTTCATCTGATGTTCCTGAGAAAACCAAAGGTACCCGTTGACCTGCTTTGTCCAGCTACAGCAACAGACCCAGAGCTCTCTACGCCCAGTCCTGATCCCTCAACATACGTCCAGCAACTCAGACAGCATATGCGCAAGGTCTTTCTGGAAGTACAGGAGACTGCGGAGAAGTCAAGGGCCAGACAGAAAGCAGGGTATGACAAGAAAGTGCGTGAAAGTGTCTCACAACCAAGAGACAGAGTCCTTGTGGCCAACAAGTCGGAGCGAGGGAAGTCGAAGTTAAAGGACCAGTGGGAAGCCGTCCCGCATGTGGTGGTACAGAAATTGCAGGGCATTCCGTCTTATATTGTGCAGAGAGTCGGCACCCCGGTTGTGAGAACCCTGCACTGCAACATGCTGATGTTGTGTCCATTCGATGTGACGCCCTCCGAAGCTTCAACTTCTGGACAAGACGAGACTGACACGGCGGTAGGTGTACCTGTAGTCCCACCACCAGATAGCTTCAAGGGTTCTGAGATGGGCCACAGCTCATCAGGGGATGCAGACCTCAAGAACAATTTGCTGGAGGAAGCTCAAGACTCCTCTGACAGCTTGGCAGCTTCATCAAGGAGACGTGCGACTTTCCGAGGCCGTGCACGATCCAAGGTCACCAAAAGCAGTGCAGGGGATTCTTCTTCTGAGGACGAACAACCCGCACACCCTCGACGGAGACAAATAGAGCCCCCTGATAGGTTTGGCAATTGCTTGTAGGTTCCCTTAAGTTCTCTCATTGTCGAGGACAACAATGCATTTTAAATGGTGGAGAATGTAAGGAGGATGATTGTAATCTTCTTTAAGTACAATAACTTCAGTTCCCTTTCCCAGTTCGACTTTCTAGAAAAAACTTGCGACCACGACATGGGTTGCAGCATGGACAGTGCAGCCATGGTTATGCCGAGACGACGCGCCGCTTAAATCTATTCGTTTTGACGAATAAATCTTCACTTTTCAATTTCTAGGACAAACGAAGTTTTAATGAGGCAAAATTCCCCAATTTTGCGGTACACTTTTCTCAGAATGTATAGAATGAAATATCTTGAGCAACATATTTTTAGAAAGGGTGTACCCTGACTTAAAATATTACAAGAAAACAAAGTGGTAGACAGGAATATATGTTTTATAATTAGAGAAAGTGTTACATAATCAAATTTAATTTCTGCTTTGATATTGTGCCAGCCGTAACACGCACTGAACCAGCTCTGAGCTTAAGTTGCACATCCCTGGGTAAATGGTCCGTAGCTAAAGTCATCTAAGACTGCACAATCTGCCAGTGGCCTAGAGGGAAATGTCAACATCAGATAATGGCAGACCTTCCCGCAGAAAGAGTCACAGAGGCACCGCCCTTCACATTTGTTGGGGTAGACGTATTTAGGCCATTTAAGGTCAACAGCGGAAGGGTCAACAGCGGAAGGACCAGAGGATGCACGGCTCAAGCTAAACAATGGGCTTCTCACTTCACATGTATAATGACAGGGGCAGTCCACATTGAAGTCCTAGAGGCAATGGAATGTTTTGAAGAATTTTCAGTGGGTAGTTTGTCAAAAAAGTTTGCCGCTAAAACCACTCAACGAACTTGCACGGATTCCACTGAAAGTGTCGCGTTGTTCCTAAGAATTCCCCTATTTGACGATATTTCTAGGTCGGATTCTCTCCTCTAAAATGTTTAGTGTTCTTTATTACATAAGATTATGCATGTAATTGACCCTTTTCTATTGTAAGGTTTAGTGTAGTGTAATCAGATCGTGAAGTAGATACTTAGTTTTTGTTGCTTAAAGACGTCCACTCACCATTTTTAATTTTAGCCTCATGAATATTCATAGGCTGACCATATTTGGGCTTCGCGTAGTCATGAATGGAAAGGATTGTAGCGTTGTATCAGCAGTGTGTTCGGGCATGTAGTACACTTATTCATTGATGTTTGTTTTTAGGTCACTGAATTCCACTTTTGGGCTATCAAAGACCTCAGACATCTCGAGCTATAGAGAGAACAATTCTGTAAGCGATTACATTTAATCACCCTCTGGACTGGCTGAAATTTATTATTACATGTATTCAGATATTTCCTTGTATCTTTATTTCTGTGATGTTTCTTTACGTCAGTCAAGATTCTTACGCTACATGACTTTATACACTTCCTAGACTATTTTGCATTATTTCTTATCAGTCTTACAGTATTTTTTTGTATTTATTACATTTTTTGGTCTTATTTTGTATTTTCCAGTCTTACCATCAAGCGAGAAAGAGGATTGTGATAAACAAGTTTATGCTAATTCTCTGAGTCCGTGGTTAACTGTTGGAAAGAGGGCACCCCGGCACGCCAGGTCCTTGCATGCATTTCATTATATTTTATGTCAAACATACATTTGCAAACTTTTCTATATTTGCACTTCCAAATGTTCACTTTAATATCATGTACTTGTCACAAAAAATTTAACTGTGTTGGTTGAAACTTGAACACAACTTAGAGAAAGATTCTGCTAGGATTGAAACGTCAGGTCCTCTGAATTTTTAATTTAGAGAATATTTCACAGTTTTCGGTATCTTGCTATATACATTAAAATTTGTCAGTTTTTCTGGACAAGTGGGGGCACTACTGCTGCAATGTAAATCAGGGAATTCAGGCAGAATTCAGTTCTTTTTACCTCTTTCCATTACCATTTTGTGATGTAGTAGGCTTCATGGAATGGTAATAGTGCCCTCTGTGGTTGGTCAGCTTTTTATAGCGGAGCCTGTGATGCAGCAAACACAGCGGAAATTCCTCCTGCCAGGATTGCTAGGAGAAACCAATGAATGTCATCAAGTTCTTTCAATTTCATTCCAGTGTTAACCCTGAAGTTGCCGGGTTATTTTGTACCATCTCACAGCCTAGGTCTTGGCCATCCCAAGCCCGATTTTTTCAACACTCACTCAGCGCGCATGTTAAACACTCCTTATCAATACAGATGTGGAGTTTTAAATCACTCTGATACATACAACTTATAGTTGATGGGGTCATTTGAAGTTCAAGGTCACTACAAGCGTACCAGCCACCGTGTGCACTCAGTACCGCGGTTGAAAGTGCAGGTAGTTTTTTTGGTTGACCTGTTCAAGAAAGTGGGTGCTGCATGAGAACAGTATGTGTGATTTTCACAGAACTGCTGTCAAAGTGACTATAAAAAGGCTGCTATATGAAATTAAAAGCTTGGGGTGTTAAAAAAATGGAAAAGTATGGCTGACCTCTTTCATGTGGCCAAGTGGTCAGGGTCTGTGGTTTCCAATCATAGGGTTGGAGGTTCAAATCCAGCTGCTGGCAGTATGTTCTGGCCCTTGGCAAGCCACTTCACCCCTGCTTGCCTCTCTCCACCCACGAGTATAAATGGGTACCAGCAATAGCTGGGAAGCAACCTGATTTTCACAGAATTAGTGTCAAAAAGACCACAAAAGAGTTACTGAAAAACTCCTGAAGGCCCAACTACTGTACTGTGGCGATATCAGAAAATATCTTGAGGGGCAAATTCTATCTACTCCCTGATTCTTTTAGGGTCAAATGAACACACACAATTAAATGCACAATAGTGATTGCCAAGTTGTCAAACCTGATGGCGATTTGGTCAGGTAGTATCTTAGGACCCCTATTGGCTTGAGCGTCTATATTCGAATTCTTCAATATTGCCTTGAAGTTACTTTGTGCATGTGTCTGTGACATCAATGTATGGCCTCAACATCATCTTATCATATTTGAAAAGACAACATACAGTCACTGCTGAAGACAGACTTCTCCTGGATGGACAGCACGTTCTTCCCCTCTCACTGCCATCTCTGCTTCTATCCACTTGCCAACAAGTTCCCTAACAATAAAGAAAATTTTAACTGGAATGGAGAAATAGAAAGGCTCATTTTTGTCAATTAATATTAAGGATTCCAAAGCCACTTTCATAATTAAAACAAGCACAATATATAACCCTTACTGTGCAGGGTTGTATGGTAGAAACCCTGGCAGACACATCAGTCTGCATTATTTGTCTAAGTAATTTGCTTGCCAAGTGTAACAAGATCCTACAGGTTAACTCTCCCCAAGGCCAAACAGCCTGGGAGTCTGTGGTTGCCAGCCACCACAAGATTCAACAGTGGCATTGTTCAATGAGACCAGCTCCCATCGTCTCAACATGACCAGTTTGTTTGGCTGCTGTTGATTGCCCAGTGCATCAAAAGCGTGTTCCCATTGGACTTATTTGGCTAACTTACCGTGACTTTCCTGTAGAAATACGAATTAAATCCATTGGGAACAAACTATAAACTGACGTCCCTGTCAATTTACTGCGATTGCTATGTAAAACTAACAGGCCGAAAAAGGTTGCGGGAGATTTCCGCGCAGCCACGTTAAGTTAGCGGGGGCACAAAAAGTCCAATGGGAACAGTTCTATAAGATGTTAATTGACCATGACCATGCTAAACATACAAACCAGACTACTGACTGCACAGAGAAAATGGTTTTATGGTTCCCAGCCTCCAGCTCCATGCGTACAGAACAGCAACATGCCACGCACACAGTCAGGCGTGCCTGGATAAAGCTATACACATATTGTGTACAGGGCGTTTCCTGTACAAGTTCGTAGTCTCTGTGGCAGATTTGGCAGAATTCGCCTGATTTTATCTTTGTTTTTGTCAGATATTGCCAATTTCATCATGATTTGTACAGCGCAGGTAATGTAATCAGCTGGTCTTATTAGGCCTAACACAGCGAATAAACATTCCGTTACGGTTAAAAAAGTCTACGTCGAATAGCGCGGTAGATTGACATGAATGAATGTCTCGGTAAGTTTCCAAGTGCCCGCAGATGAAATAGTCAAATGGGAACACGGCTGTAGTGCATCAGACTTTTACATCTGCTGCAGTATGCCACATCTGGCGGGGTTAGGGTGAAGGTCAGTATTTGCAAAGTGATAAATGCAGTTTTCACCATTTTTTTAAAATTCCTCTTCTAAAGGTTGTAGACTGATGGCCTCTTTGATTCCACAATCTGACCGTCTTGCTTGGACCTTTATCAATGTTCCAAAAGCAGATTTTATAACAATAAGGGACTTGATCTGTGAAATTAAAATAATCATAAAATGATTTAACTAATGCACCCATTTATAATAAAAAAAAATCCTTTATACGAGACAAATATTCATTTTCATGTTGTTATTTTTAAGGACCTGCAAAAAAACTGTTCAAAGGTTCAAAATTGTGGCTTTCATCAGTTAAGTTTTTGGGAAATTATACCCAAAGACAGGTTTACCCTCGGTTATGTTCTCAGCCAGAAAATATTTGTCATGTCTACAAAGTATATAAGATCCGGCACTGTGCAGTCTCTTTAGTTTTTAATTTAGTTCCCTTAGACAACACAAATTAACACAGAACCATACATTTTTTTTTATGGCTGCACCAAGTGGGATCTTCAACTTTATTTTAAATAAGGAAAGATTTTCAGCTGAAGCAGACACATTATTCAAATTATGCCTGATCTTCCTCACCCTATAGGGGAAGGGAAAGGTTATCTCCTCCCCCTCCCACACACAGTGACATAACACCTTCCATCGCTTTCCACCCCACGCATCCCCCCTCCACCCTTCAAAAAATTCTTCCCCTCTTGTTTTCCTTTTCATGGGTGGAGGGTGAAGCCACCACAGCTTCCTACGGTAATTGCGATCAAATTAGAATGGTTAGCAGCTGTCAATTACAAGTACGTGTGCATGAGCATGATGTCATATCCAGACTTGCATGTACTTGTCTCCATCATCCAGTCTTCTCTTACCTGATTGCCAGCTGCCAGGTGTGTATGCAGGCGTGGGGTCCAGGATCAAAGTGTGCCAAATGCAATGCAGGCATATAGGGTGCATTCAATTACAAGGGAGACCTGAAAAATACCAAGCTCTCACAATAAGAGAAACTCAACTAACTGAAGAATCTTCAACGGCAAAGTTGCAGGGAACTGAATCAACAGGGACTCACACACCAATTCTACATTAAGTATCAAAACCAAAAAACTGATCAACCCCTAATAAAAAATGACCAAAATGACAAATTAAATAAGACTTGAAAACAATGAACTAAGGTTTAACCAAAAAATGAGCTGGGGGCTGTGGAATCACAGATCAGCCAAAACTTTGCACTTCTCCACTGCCGTGCTCAATGTACATGTACATCTAGGCGGGCCGGCACATACAGTGTGTGCGGTCTTGAACTTAAAATGACCATCATAACAAAACAATATGTTGGATTGAGCTCACCTAATTTTAACAAAATGAAGCACGAGAGGGCCAAGTCACAGTGCCAGCTAGTCATATTATCCAAAATAACCCCTTTTTTAGCATTTACCGGCACAGTGTGTCAAACAGAAATTACAAGAATACATCAACATGTACACTCAGACTTCAATCACTGACTCTAGCAGACAGGACTCAAGCAGAAAACCACACCCAAGTTATGTGGAACAATACATGACATGTACTGAAAGTTGACTTGTCTCTGCTGATCTGCTTCACTGTGTATCATGGCCACATTACATGTGGCCAAATCAAATGCAAGGAAGCGGAATTCTAAACTGCAGTCACTTGCAAAAGTTTAAGACCACCTGGAATTTTCTAGGTATTTCTGTCACCGGGCCAGCATTACATTGCCCATTGAAAGGTGTATAACATCACTGTAGTAGTGCAATCTGTATACCCATTCGAATGAAAATTTTCGCAAAGGCAGGTCTTGTATGATATTTTGTCAGTATGGCTGCATGGGTGAAAAAAAGTTTAAGTAATTAAATCATCATTTGGGCAAACTGAACATAATAAACTGCTGGGTAAATTAATAAAAAAAAAAAGCAATTGAGAAATACCTTTATGTGACTGCAATGTACCAGTGTGTGACCTCAGAATAGTGTACATCCAGTATATTTGACCTGTTATTGAGTACGCCTCCCCCATCTAGTTTTCATGACTTCACTGCCAAACCTCTGCTGAAAAACTATGAATTTGTTCAGTTACAGTAAACAATGATAATGAACCTTTAAAATACATGCTACTTATCACCTCTGTGAACAATTTTGGCATCATGAAATTTAAAAACCTGAAATTCAAAACGACAGCATCCAGAAATTAGCACAAATTTGGCTGACTTTCCATATTTGTGGCACACTTGAACAAATCTCTGAAAATCCCAAATCCCACAGAAGATTAGAAGTTCTTCAAAGTTGATAAATTCTAGTATTATCCCTAAATTTACATGTACAAATTTATATTCAGAAAAGTAGGTGTAATGTTAGTAGTTATTTTATTCACTATGGGTACATTTTCAAAGCGTTCATTTTGCACTTCAAAATTGGAAATCAGGTCAACAGGCCTGAGTTGTGGACATACCTTTTCGATTGCCAAATTGTCTGAAGTCCAATTTAGAATCAATTGAGTTGATAACCCATTTGCTTACAAAGCTTTCAAAGACCTTTGCAAGCAGAGGAGTAAGAGAGATTGGTCTGAGTTTCTGCAAGGTGGGTGGTTGAACTTTCGGTATCGCAACATTAGCCTGCTTCCATTGGAATGGGACAACACCCTGCTTAAATGACGAATTTAAGATATTAGAAACTGGAATACTAAATTTGTAAGCGAATTCTTTAAGGATCTTTGCAGGCAGGTTGTCGGGACTGCCAGTTTTATTGGCAGAAATCTTCCTTAGTTCTTTATAAATCTCCCAAGGATAGATTTCAGGAGGGTCTGACATACTAGGCAAACAGGCCTAAATTGTTCAAATTAATAGGCTCCTGGGTTTGAGAGTTAGGTGGCAAGATAATTATTAATGACGTCAATGTCAATAGCTTTTTATCAACAGTCTTCATGTTAGCTAGGTTACATGTACGAATTTCTTTGTGCCATCTTCAAGGGTCAATTTTCTTTACATACTTGACCAGCATAGTACAGCTGCTTAGCAGATCTAATTTAACGAGTAACCTGGTTTCTGAGGATATATCTGACTCTATCTCCATTATTAAATGCTCTTTGTCTGCACAGTATTATTTCTTAATTTGATTATTAAACCAGGGTTTATCGTCATGATACTTTCTAAAAGTTCTAGTGGGGAAATAAAAATCAACATGTTTGCTGATCATCTCATACAAAAAATCAGTTTTAACTTGACAAGGGCTAGGCAGTCTCCTGAAGACGGACAGAGTACACTGTTCGAAACGTCGAGTTATTCCCCGGTTCTTCTCAGAACCACACATACTCAAGAAAGAGACTGATCCATGGCGTAACCGCAATCATTTTACTCATATAGTAAAACTTTATATATAGTTATATCTTATAACACATGTGTAACCATCCTTTCTCCATGGTCTCAGGGACTACGCCTATGAATTTCATTCCTGTAATTGTAAACATGGAGGTAGGAAATAGGCATGGGCTAGGCCCGAAAGTGTGGAATAGGGCCTAATAAAAACATTGTACTTACTCTATATCACGTAGGCATGGTAGGTGTGCCAGCGATTCCTAAGAGACCAATTTCTTACGTTTTGTCTTGATGATATACAAAGTCGCGAAAATAAACGGTTTAAAGCGACCACCATGCGCTCGTACAAGTCGTAGTGCACTGCCGTCGCTAAACGTGCACGTGCGCAACCGTACCCACGTGTTGTGTCCTGTGAGTGTATGTCTAATCGGTCCGCCCAGATTCTGGGGTTCATTACCGGCATTAGCACCCTGTTCCTATAAAAAGGAAACAAAATCAACTTTCTCAAACTAACTAATATTTTGACCTTAAGGAACCATTACACAATCCTGATAGGCCTAGTTTAGGTAGATTTTGACAATATTTAAGCAAGAAAACCTCAAATTTCCAACCCGAGTTTGGCAAAAGACAACCACTCCGTCGAATCACGCCATTTAGTTTTTCGTCTGGTTACCCGACTAAAACATTTTGAATAGTGATTTTTCCTAAGTCCGATTGCAGCCATTTTTCGAGTGGCAACCCTCAACTTTCTAGGGCACTTAGGACCATTTTCAACCGTAGTTAGCCATTCTGCTCTCATATGAAAGTTCAAAGACCCAGGGAGTTGATCCTGGCAACGATTTGCACAATCTCACCATTTTCGGGGGCAAACAATCTCCTTTTTCAAAAGATACAGACCTGCATAAATCTCCGTCATGTGCTTGGTGGATCGTTGACCACGCACGTCAGTGAATTTTTTGTTCTATTCAACGGGCACCATTGAATAAAGCTCCATTTCAGTTGCCTGCTTTACCACCCCCATTTCATTCACAGAGAGAAAGAAGAAAAATAATGAAGGGACCTGACCCTTAATGAAATACGAAAATACCACGAATCCCGTTTTGCAAAATAGCGGACGTAATATGCGAGGCCGTTATTTTTTCTGAACAAAAGATATGCGGATAAAAGCAAACAATGAATATAACATTTTCTTGCAGTGGTAAGAAATTTCATTCAATAATAGATCAACTGTTGAATTCCATCTATCACTTTACGATATCATTCTTACCTTGGATTTATAAACATTCAGCATTCTCATATTCCTGCATTTATACATGTACCCCAATGTATGCAACAATGAATGCTGGGACCTATGATATGCTGGTTTGGCATAAGTTTTAAGAAAAGATTTAAATTGACGAAAATAGTAGAGCACATATGTGCAAGGTGTTAAACACAGTTTTGAATGTTCTGTGTGCCAATGGATACAGAAACTTGAATACACATGTGTTTTGATAAAAGTTAAGCTAGACAGATGTTCATTTTCTGTATCCAAAGCCAAACTGAAAAGGGCCGAGTTGCACACATATTCTGTTTCAGAAGAAATTCTAAAATGGTTAAAACAAATGGGTTTCAGATGTAACTTTAAAAACTGTAAGGTTCATTTTTGAACTGTTGAAATAGTGTGCAATTTGTAGGGATGATGCCCACAGGCAGCCGACCCACAAGAAGTTCAAGCCTATATGAAACAACTACTTTTGACCAAAACACCTGACAAGAATTTTTCTTCAATTTTGTTTTAATAATGTTTTAAATTGTCAGCTATTTTAGTTACTTTATGCTTAAATTAAAGTAATATTTATTTATGAAGTTGCTTTTCTAAGTTTGCTGTACAGAACTACATTTTCATATCAAAATTGAGTAAATACTACCTTAAATACAAAAATTGGGAGACTTTCCATTCAGAAGCTCACATCAGTATAAAAAACTAATCTCTGGAACCTTTCCATATTTCTTTCACCGACACTTGATGACTTGACTGAATTATCAAGGTATAGTAACTTGAAGAAGCTGTTGCCCTTTTGACCATGAGAGCAAGCCACTGTTCACAGCTATACATGTACATGTACAATGTACACAGCCTGTGTGTAGACAAAATTGAACATAAAGGCAAGGTGGTGAAAACTTTAAGGGGTGACCAAAGAGAAGCTACAGGGAACACATTGGTGACTGAGAAAAATTTTACCATCCAGAGTGATAAGTGGAATTCAAATGTGACCATCTCACTTTACCTCCACAAAGCCCACTAGATATTCAAGAAAATAATAGAAAAATACTTGTACTGTGATAACACTTCCATATTTCTCATTAATGTGTTTTAAAAAAGAAAGGGACTTCGTATATTACGATAATTTTAAACTGAGAAGGCAACTACATGTATTCTGGAATTTCTCAGTGTTCCAAAGAGGAAATTGTTTGAAAGACACCATTTCAAAAATTACATGCGAAAAAAGAGAGACTGAAAACTGTGAAACACACCAAAATCACTTCAATTCACATTTCCATAAAAGTATTTTCACCTTGCCTGAAGTAATGATTATTTTTACTGTTTTTCCCAGCCTGTCTTATCTTCACTTCTGCAACTATCCATTTGATTTTCTACATCCTGGACAAACAGGTTGGTGAACAACGGGTAAACCAACCCTTCTGATCAAGATCAAACTTCACCAAGTGAAGTTTTCCGTGTAACACTTAATGTAATGTAATGTGTAACACTCAGTGATGTCTGAGTTTTCTCTGTTAAAAATAATTGCTCGTTTTGTTTGCTCCTAAAAGTTTAATGAACTGTCAAATTTTCCCTTTTCAAAATATAAAGTCTTTGGTATGCTTTGAATTATTAAATGTGTTTCAGATTTCAAAGATCCGTCTTGGATGAATGCCAAAATCAGGCATGGAGACAGAAAGTCACTGGCAATAGGCCTACAACCCTTGGCAGGCAAAAATTGTTCTGGTAATGAAATAACTATAAAAACTACCATGGTAGCAAAATTTAATGTTTTACTTGTTCATTCAATCTTCACCCTTTGGAGGTTGGAAATAACAAGTTTGAACTTGGATGAGGAAATTGATACTGACACTCTGTCAAATAAAAAGTCAAACATTTATCTTCGGTTCTAAGCCAAGACTCATTATCGAGATGACAAATATCTAGACTGTTGTAAAAATTAAGGGCATAAGTTTGTGATGTCAGTTAATGAGGACGAAATGGAATGTGTTTATATGTGCTGTGACTTTGAAATGCTGAATACTTTTGATTTGTAAGGATATAAGTGTAAAGACTGATAAAACAACATGAAAATTTAACCAAAAATTACGCACACATTTCTGTAATACACAATCAAAATAGTTAAACCATTTTCTTTCTAACAAAATTAAAAACAGTAATTTTTGCCCTTTTAGATAAGATGCTCTCTAGTGTGGAAGCATTACGGTTCTGAAAGCATGCAGGAGTTACAGCACAACTGTGTAAAAAAAGGATAGTGAAAAGCACCCCAGAGATTTTCATCAAGACGCTGAGATTTCTTGAATGGTCAACTTCTGGGAACACATAAGTAGGCTATCGCTCTTGCCTCATGCTCTGTTAGGGGATCATCCAACAAGCTTTCTATTGGCCCTATTCAATCAAGAGCAAAGGTATGAATTCAATTCACAGGTGTTTTTCCATCTGAGAGAAGAAGGTTGTATCCAAATAATGCTGCTTTATCTTTCAATAAATCTAAAACACAATGAGGTTACGTTCTGTTTACATGTGTGCTTTGCGATGTGGACTGGATGGATCTCATCCCACCTCACTGCCATAGGAAACACACATTTAAACAAAGCGAAACATCATCATATTACAGGGTTATTACATACAAATCTATTGAAAGCTGCTTCAGCCAATAATTTGCCACTAACATGGGCACAAGTGCCAACCACAGCTACATAATTTAGACTGGGGCCAGAGGCTATCCCCTGACCTGGGTGCTCCAGCTGTCACACATGTATGCCTACCACACACACAGACAGGTTTCAGCATGTCCAAATGCAAATTGTACCTACCCACTCCACGCCTCTAGAAGTGGGGGCACAAGTGATGTGGTTGCTATTTACAAAGCGCCCTCTGTTGTTCTGTATAAATTCCATGATGAAGTTTTCTGAATGGAGGAAATGGCATGTCTCAAGGTACCCCCCCAAAAAAATTGGTTATTTGGATGCTTGCTTACAGTACTCTAAATGCAGTATGAGAGACAGGATTAAAGAGTGAAGTCTGGGTGTGCTGGCTTGATTGACCATGACTGACTTTTCAACTCCTGTTGCTCGAGTATCATACAATATGTAACAAAAATCATTTTCTCAATTTGATGAGATTCCTTGAAATCCAAGCAAGTGACTATAAAAAGAGTACGCAAGATAAATGGAAATACATGTATAAAAATTAACACACTTATGTAACAATAAAATCTATCTACTGACAAATGAAAAACTGTACATAAATGTTCAGTATAAAAAGGCACTTTCACAGCTTATTTTAGCTTTTTCACGAAAGAATTCTCAAGAGTAATGGACATGCGCCAATGTTGTCACTGAAGTCTTTTGTTCACTCCCAATGAATCTTACTATGGATTCATGAGCTTTTCCACGGACACACCTACAAAGCTGCTTTGGTTCATGTATTTGTGTGCATCCTCACACTTGGAAGATTGCCAGCTAGGCTTGAGCTGTCAAAACATTTTACGAAAATACTTTGCACGGTATCTATGATTACAAGTTCTGAAAATGAGATACGTAAATGAAACAAGAGGAAAAGTCAACTGATTTTTCTCAGAAATTAATCAGTTTGTCTCCATAACATGCTCCATTCCTCTATGTGAATGCGAGTTTCACAAATAGCCACCACAAATTTTAATCAGACAGGGCCATCCCTCCTACGTCAACTTGTTGAACAAATACAAAATACATACAAACAAAAGTAAGTTCATTTCCTGTATCTCACCAAAAAAAAATCCATAATACAAAAACAGCCTATTCTTCACCCCCTTCATCCTTTGCGAAGCACTGAATTTGTTGTCTCTTCAGCTTACATATAACATGGAGTCAAGGGGACGTTATGGGAGACAGGCTGTAATCCCAAACCTGCTGCCATTCATGCTAACACACAGCCCTTGTAAACCACTCTTTCAAAAAGCAAGCTTAAAAATTATGTTCAAGCTTGACTTTCCACTTCTTTGA
Organism: Acanthaster planci; assembly: GCF_001949145.1. The sequence continues at coordinate 2,049,824 of NW_019091376.1, read as the reverse complement.
ACCCCGCTAATGGCTGCATGAACACAACAGCATGCACCCCTCCAACAGCATTCTGCACGCTGTAGCTGCTCACGTTGGAACTCTTGTCCGGCCACGAATAACACTATCACAGCTGTAGAAAAGTTATCAAGCCTCTCAGAGTTCTTTGTTTATCTGAAAGCTCTGTTGAAGCTCCTGTCGTCGCTTGTCCTTGCTCGGTCTCATGCGACAGGCCATGGCACGGCCATTGGCACACTTCCTTTTATTGTACAGGTCTGCCCTGGTCGGCGACATTTTGTGCATGTCTCTCATGTGCATGGCAAGATAGTCAGTCCGTGCAAATCCCATCCCGCACCCATCGCACTTGTAAGGCTTCAGGTGGGTGAAAAGGTGCTCCCTCATGTGCTGTTTGCTCTTGAAGCGCTTGTTGCAATCGTTGAACTTGCACTGGTATGGCCGCCGGTCAAGATCCCCACTGTTGGTGTCTACGATAGTGTAGTACGGTGTCAGGTCGAGGCCCCCACCAATGTGAGTAGAGAGGGCCTCCGCACGAAAACTGGACGAGTCAGAGACTGCCTTGCTCCTTGGGCGACCGCGCTTCTTACCCCTCTTGATGTGGATCTTAAGCATGATTCCACGTTTCTTTCTAAAGGGCCTCTGTCTGTTAGGTTTGTACTCTGGGTCTTCATTCTCACTGTGTCTTCGTTGTTTCCCCTTAAAGGTGTAGTTGCCAGTTCTGCGCTTTGGCCTTCCAGATGGAGTGTACATTACATCTTCATCAGATTCATCCACAGAATCATTAACCTTGGTGGTCACATGATAGGTAGCTGAGCAATCTTGATCACTGGAATCAATTGAACTGCTACCCTCTTTGTCTTCCTCCTCCATTTCATCTTCTCTGGTCTCATCCTCTAGAGTTGCGTCAACCTTTTCTTCATTGTCTTCTTGCTTAAAGTCTTCCTTGCCAGTGCTTTCCTCTTGTTCAAGCTCCTCTTTCTTTGCCTCCTCTAGGATGTGTTCTTCCATTCTGTTCACCATCAAGTCGTAGTCATGGTTTACTTCGCCATTTTCTTGAGGAGATGTGGAAGTAGTTTTCAGACCAGAGGTTATTTCCTCTTGAACAAGGTCTTCGGTTACCTTGATGGGAATCAGCTGCTTCCTCTTGGACCAAGTGGCATCTGATTTGGGTGGGGTGATAGGGCTCTCCTTTGGGGATGTCTGTGCTTGAGCACTTCCTGGAGATATCTGGGACCCATTTGCACTGCCTGATTCAGCATCATCTAACTCCTCCTTTGGACTGACCTTAGACAGGGTGACTGGTGTAACAGTTGAGTCTTCATCTTCCTGGTTAGCAGCAACTCCAAAGAAATCAACTAGATCTTCATCCTGATCATCATCAACATGATGTGACCTCTTTCTACTCCTGCCCCGATGAACAATATCTGACCCACGCGGGAGAATGATAGTGGAAGGAGGCACAACCATGCTTCTGGAGCCTGGGGAAAAGCCATTTCGTACAGGACGGACAGTCACTTCATCAATTTTGGACTTTGATGCCAATGGTTGGTAACAAGTTTCTGGAATGTGATCAGTGGGTTTAAGTCGCTTCCCAGACTTGAACATCATTTCCAGCTCTTTGGCATCACCTTCAAAGCTGTGGTTCTTTTTGAGGTGGTCTGCCAAGTATTGCCAACGAGTAGTGTCAAAACTGCACTCACCACATTTGTATGGCCGTGAATGGATCCGCACATGATCAGTTAAGTTGTTTGAACGTTTGAAACGATTACCACAGATGTGGCAAGCATATGGCCTATCCTCTGGGTTCTCATCTGCCCTTGATCTCTTTCGGCGTCTTGGTGATTTTTGCTGGTCAGATGATCCTGAGGAGGAATGGCGTTTCTTTGGGGAACAAGGTACGGATTTAGGACTGGGTAGACTGGAAGGGATATGAGAGGGGCCAACATGAATGGGTGGTGGAATAAAGGATCCACTTGTTCCTGGCATATACTCTGGGGGAGGGTGATGCTGATGTGCCAAAGGTGGATGGCTAATTCTGCTCTCCATGCTTTCTCCCTGGCCATAGGGCAACTTCCCTGGTGGATCATCATAAAGAGAATGCAAGGCAGGTGGTGGAGGGGCAGGAGGTAGTGGCTTCGAGATTGGCTGCATGCTGTCCCGTGGAGACGTTACTTCTGCACCATTCTGTGGCTCGCGTGCGTACTCTGAAAACTGAACAGTCTTTTCAGGGTCACTGGGTACGTCAACTGGGTCAGTAGACTCTCTTCTGCTGGGACCTTCCAAAGGATGGCCTTTAGATGGGAGATTATTTATAGGGGTTTCTGTTGGCTTCTGCAGAGAAAGATCCTGTGCTTTCTGCGGTCCTTGATAGACCAGGGGAGGAGGTTGATCATTTTGTAACCCATTGTCCACCTGCCTGGGTATGTTTATCTCATGGTTTGGAGCAGTTCCACTGATGACCTGAGGGACACTGGTATCACCAGGCAATCCTTGTCTTAAGGGAGGAGCAGTGGCTCTGGCAGAAATGGGAGTCTCACCTTGAGCGACTGGTCTCCCAGGAATGTGTGCTGCGTGGGAGTAAGGATCCCCCATGCGTTGAGAGGATGTGCCATGGGGGTTGTTCTGCTCTAGGTGAATGGGCTGCTTACCAATCTCACTGAATTCATGGGGTGTTGGTACAATCTGCAGATCATGCGGTCGGGTTTCCTCTGAACGCTGCCTCCTTGAATTTGCCTTGTGATAATGACTGCTGGCACTGATTACTGCATCTGCCGGTTCCCTGTTGGTGGGGTTTCTCATCATGTGGTTCCCAACGCTCTCTTCATATGGATACTTGGGAAAAATGAACCTGTCTGGCTGGGTAGAGCCTGGACTAGCTGATGAGAAGGCAGCCTTGGGTGACGGGTATCCATGAGGTGGATACCCATTCTGCATGCGGAACTGCTGTCTTTCTTGCAGGCGTTTCCTCAGATGTTGGTGCTTCTGCTTTTCCCACCTATTTCTTGGCAGACGCTCCCGCTGATGCTTGTCAGGAGGCATTTTATGCATGTTCGGACGCTGCTTCTCAAGAACCTGATAGTCACGGCTTTCCGGATAACTATCTCCCCTATCCATCACTGGCGGGAAGCAATTTGGTGAAGGGAACCTAGATTCTGGCAGAGTAGCACCCATATGAGGAGGTCGATGGCAGTAGTTCATTGCAGCAGGTGGAGGCACAGGGAGGTGTCCAGGGAAATACGGATCCCTTGGATCCACCAACGACCCAGAATGAAACATGGAGATATAGGGATTACTAGGATGAGGAAACCTGGGAAGGTAAGGCTGTCCCGTCGACGGATCCATCATGGGAACTCCTATGGCATTGTACATTGCTCTGGGATCAAAGCTAGGAGAGGTGGGTCCAAACTGTTGTGGAGGATACTGTTGGCTGGGACGATTTAATGCCTCCAGGATGACACTCTTTCGTGGTGGATTAGTGCCCTCAATTCTGTCTGCAGCTTCACGCAGGGAACTGACCGCAGAAATGATGGGCAAGACCTGCTCTCTGGATGGCTTGCTTGTTTGAGGTACAGCTTGTCTGGTTTCAGCCGAGTTTGAAAGAGACAGAGACTTGGATGTTTGCTGCTGTTTATCAACAAGGTCTACTCCCTCACGCCTTCTTGGACTGGTAGCCCGATTTTCATTCGGAGTTTCATTCTTGGTGGCACTTGGCAACTCTGAAGTATGCATACCCCCCATATCATGTGAACTACACAAAGGAGACACAGCCTTTCTTAGAGAGCCCCCTACATACCCATCAGCAGGTATATTTACATGTACAACTTGTGGGTCTGCTTCTTCAAGATTAACAGGCTCCTGTTTTACCCTAACTGTACTGTCTACTGACAAATCTCTGCACTGCTTGGGAAGCTGTGGTCTGGGAACCCGAACTTGCTCAATGTCATCCTCAACTTCCTCCTCAGGACTTTCTCCTTCGTGGCTGTCCATTTCAACCGGATGATCTAATGCTCTTGAGTGAGATGATACTCCAGATTCCCTTGGTGATTGGATGCTTAATGTTTCATTGGCAGGGATGTCATCCATATCTGCTTCATCCAAGGTCAGGTATTCAGTTTTTACCCTAACATCTGGACTTGTGCTACACTTAGCTTGCTCTTGGCTGACATCTGTTACACTGGATTCATCCTCACCTTCTAGGCAATCAATATGAACTGGTTCAGTGGCCGGTGAGCTGACTGGAAAGACATTATCAGTTTCAGTCGATTCTGGAATCTCTGCTTCAGCAGTCCCATCCATGAAAGCCACATAGCCATCTTCATGTGGGTCACTCTCACTGCCCTCTGCATTTAAAACTGTGTAATAGGTATTTCTTGAACCAACCTCATCAGCTCTGTCTGTATCATCAAAAGTCTCATTGTTGGATGCCACTTCGTGAGCTTTAAGATACTTGGGTCTTATTTCGAGGTTTTCATCGTCAATGACAACACTTTCATCAAGGGCCTCTGAGGCCCCTGTCTGACTTTCCTCTTCATCCCTTAGGAGGATTGGTCTTGGCTGTATCTTGGAGACACCATCTTCTGCTAAAACAGATTCTTCATCAGAGTCATGGTCAGAGCTTGTCCACTCCAGAATATCTTCATCAGAATCAAAGTCGCTGAGTGATTTAATAGAGCCCTTGTTTTCAACCACATCATCCTCATGGTCATTTAGAGAAGTGTTTTCTGAATCACCTGGCAGAACCTCTGAAGTGACCTTAATGGTGTCAGTTTGAACTCCCTCATCTGATATTGATAAAAGTTCAGTTTGGTGGGTTTTACCTTCAGCTGAGAGGTCATTACTCAAACGAGTCTGGGTTCCAGCATCATCTGGGCTTTTGCTTACTTTTACAACATCAAAGGCAAAATGTTTAACTATAGTACTAGCATCACAGTCCAGGGAATCTTGATCTTGCTGCTTTTGTGTTACACAGGCAGGCACTAACTCAGTGTTCTGTTCTGTTGATGCATCTGTGCCATTATCAGTATCTTCTGAACAAGCAGGAATCACTTTAGGAATGGAAATTATTGTGTCTTTGGTTTTAGGGGTTACAGAACTGTCACTGGAGCCAGATTCTTGGGAGGAAAGTACCTGGACTCTATGAGCATCAGAAGAGCTCCCTATGGAAGACTCTAGACCTTGTGAATTCTCATTAACAATAGATGGTGTATTCTTACTGGACTTCAACTGCTCAGAACTGGCAGCCTCTGTGGTTTGACCGGATGTGTGTGAGTCGATTTCAGAGCTGTTTACTTTTATTTTTAAATCACCCATGCCTTTGTTATGGCGGGCAGTGCTGCACAACTGCTCCTGCTGGTCTGAGATTTCCATCCCATCCTGAGAACATAGTTTACTCACATCAGTCTCTGGTAAATGAGTGTAATCTTTTTTCACTTGAGTTTTTTCACTGCTTGAATATGTCACATCGGGAGCTATACCAGTGCCTGATCTGTCCACTTCTTTGGATGGCCTAGCATTATTAGCGCCACTTTCCTTTTCCTGGGTTGGATCAGTACTGTCCGGGGATGACTGCATATGAGTTACGTAATTGTGATCCGGTGGAACAGGTGTTGTAGGTTCTTTCCCATTGCCATCCTTTCCTTGATTACCTGATGCACCTTTATCAGCATGTTTATCAGAAGCTTTCTTGTCTGTCTTACGAGTGCCACCTCTAGAGTTGTCATCATCACTGCTGTCGTCATAACCATGGTATTTTTCACTTCCAAAGTAATCATTTGGCAAATCGTCATCATCTAGCTCCATTTCAGGATCTTCGTTGTCCGAGCGTTCATCTTCTTCACCCACAGGTCTTACTTCTCCCTCGACTTCCATCAAGTCTTCCTCCTCACCCTCACTACTTACAGGTGACGGCTGTGATTTTTTGGATTTGGAGGCTCTTTTCCTGCGGTATTCCGGCCCACCATGCTGCAGTTGAATGTGCTTCAGGACGTTGTCTTTGCGGGCAGACTTCCATCCGCACAAGCTGCAGCTGAATGGCTTGATGTGTGTTTTGATATGCTCCAACAAGCAGTGCTCTGAGGTGAACCCCTTGGAACAAATCTTGCAAGAGAAGGGCCGCTGAGATTTGTTCAGGTATCTCCCGTGGGTGTTGATCAAATTCCTAGTATTGGCATTTTGGTCTTTCAGAACCTTGGCTGCACAGTGACTAGCTGATCTACCATGCTCAGAGGATGATCGTCTCCGTTTCTTGCTGTGGTGCCTACTCTTTTTCTTTCTTTTCACACTCATGACAAGTTTTATTGGTGGCCTAGATTCTGAATCTGCGGTCTCTGTTATGACTGACAATCCTTCTGATTTCACTTCCTTAGCCACACAAGCCTTCTTGAAAGTTGCATTCCACTTCTTAGCAGCTGGGTTGTCCGCCAGAGTTGATGGCACTGGTTTTGGAAAAATTCTTGCACATCTTGGCAGCAGGTATTTGTCCTGCTTTTCATCAGGATCCTTGTTTACAAATTCTGGATTCTGGCTCGGCAGCAAGTGATGACACCTGACAACATGCCTCTCTAAGTCTACCAAGGCTTTGAAGCGAAGCTTACAAATGGAACAGATTATGTTAAATGCTGGCTTCTCTGGCACACAAGGTCTGCTGTGGTGGAAGGACAGCGAAGCCTTAAATGCAAATCTTGCGTCACATGCGTTGCACCTGTATGGCAGTCTGACATGCTCAGGAATATTGTCAGTGTGCATCTCAGCTGCCAAATGGTTGAAAAGACTCGCCTTGCTAACAAACAGCTTTTTGCACTTCTCACACTGGAATATCTTGATGCCTCCTTTAGTTGAGGCAGTGGTAGGTACCTCTGATGTCCCACTTCCAGTCGTTATCACCTCGGACTTCATAGAACCAGAGTCAGCATCTCTGGTGGGAGTTGCGCTGATGTCTGACCCACTGGTGCATGATGTTGATTGCATGAGCTCCAGCTCAGGATTGGGGCACAGCGACTTTTGCCTTTGAGGCTGGACACTAGCGACTGGCTGCTTCCCAATGACGACAGGCCGATTGAAGGAGCTGATGGCCGTGTGGCCAGAAACTGTTGGAGTCACCTGCATTACCGATCCCTGTGATGCAGTGGTACTCGCTAGGAAACCTCTTTGTGCTACACTGGAAGAAACTGTCATCCCTGCAGGCTCCTGGGAGACAGAGGTGTCACAGTGGTGCCGAGTGTTCAGCAGATTCTTAACGGTGTTGACGGGGAGTATGGAGCTGCCAGGCTGGATGATGGGCAACTGCCCTGTGTTTCCCTCTTGGCTCTCCTTCCCGACGACTATCAGGTTGCCGTGGCTGTCGAGCTTCAGGGTGTCACCTCGCTGGAGCAGAAACACCGTCTGCTGGGGTTTGATGAGGGTGGGTGTGGGTGAGCTACAGGTGAAGATTGTGTTGTTTGCTTGTGGCGTGCTGCTCACTGGAAGTTGATGAGCAGTCTGAAAAAGAAATAAACAGGTAGAAGATAGAGTTCAAGATTATGTACGGTATTCTCATGTCAGTAATGTTTAGTAAACTCCAGTTTGATCTGGTCATTTTACGTGAGTGACACAGATGTACTATATCATTCTCCCAACAATGCTGTCTCATTTTAAATTATTTGTTTCTGTACTATCAGGGTTGTATGTGGCCACATAAAGTAAGCTGAAAAAGCTAGGGAAAATAGGTGAAATTTAGAGAGATCCCATAATTTTGTAGAGAGCAGGTGTACAAAAAAGCTGAAATTCAGATTAAAAATCTAAACAAAAAAAGCCGAAATCAGACAAAAAGCTAACTTTCACACCCCTGGCTATATATTCAAAACAAGTGATTGCTTTTATGTTGAGAATAAGGTTTGTGTATCAATCACGTGTGTAAACAAGGATAACCTGATCTTCAAAATTTCATTAACCCCTTCTCGGCGGGAATTTCTTTCCAAAAGCCGACTCCCAGAATTCCAGCCTTGCTTGGCCACGAAGGCTACCTGCCAAACCGCAAATTCTTTGAATTATACGGTGAAAAGGCTGATTGTTCGGTGGCATGCGGCTCTACTTAAGCTTCCACATTCCCGTTGCCTCTTTTCAAAGTGGGGACTATTGTGAATCTGGCGATTATGATGCAAAATTGGTCTTTTCATTTCTGGGCTACACACAGAGACCAATTACCATATACACAAGAGCCAGGGTCTGCCTTCTTTCACCGTGTTCGCTCGAGCGTGGGCCGAGAATATTAGCTGAAAAGCGGGCTAAGGATCTCAATTTTTACAGCGGCTATAGCCGCCTCCCAGTGCGAAGGGGTTAAAGACCATCCGTGTTGAGATACTTTATTACCGGAATAAATATAAACTTGGCCGGTCTTAAACATGCATTTAAGACTGGCTAAGGAGAATGGATGTGACTACGTCCAAGTCGCAGGTGAAGGCATTATCAGTGTTCAATCTCCTGAACCTTAAATGTTAGTTAAAGACCGTCCAAACACACGTTTACTCCCATTCAAAAAACTTAGTCAGAGAGTCAACAGAATATACGATGGATTTTCAACAATTTTGTTGTAGAATTTTACTGTCATTTCCTGAACACCCCCGTCCATTTACTTTACAATTGTCCAAAAGAATCTCCTTATATGGACTTAGTACACAAGTGGCGAGCTGCATGCATACAGACTCTTGACCAATCAGAATTGATTAAACTGTCTCATATCCAGGCATCAGCATGTGATTTAAGCAGCGGGCATTATCACTTCTATGCGGGCAATATCAAATGTTAATACACAGTCAAGTTGCACATTGTTGAATAGGGAGACTGTCTGAGGTATTTGCGAATCTAATATTAACAAACGCCTGTAGAGTTAAGATCGCAGTAAGACATTAACCTCTTTCTTCTGTTTTGTTCCTTCAATTTCTTTTCTCTTTTTCCTGCAGCTTCTTTGTTCTCAAGCGGTTATCAATAACTTTAAAGACAGTAACCCTCACTGAAATATGCCTGACTTGTATTTTGGGGTTCACATCCAAATAGGGCACCCCTTTAGTTAAATGCAAAGTGTCCCTTTTTGTAAACAATGATCAGCCTTTGAAAACATTACTTTTCTGTTGGTTCAAGTTGCAAGTACAAAATTATAAAATACACGAAAAATTACTCCATATCAGGGTTTTTTTTTGTACTGTAGATTAACAAGCATTTTTATAATTGGACAAGTATATGTACATGTAGACACCAATTCTAATTTACCTGTTGTATAATTGGAAGTTGACTTTGGTACACAGATGGTATGACTGCAGTTTGCTGGATCACAGGTGATCCTACTGGAACTTGCTGCAATGGCACAAACTGCTGCTGTGCTGGCTGCTGTGCTTGCTGCATGATGAGACTACCAGTTGACGAGATTGTCTGCTGCACCCCGCCCACCGACGTCAACCCTGTCTGCAGGATGTTACCCTGCACAATGTTACCCTGCACCAGGATCTGGCCCTGAGGGAGGATGCTCCCAGGCTGCAACGGCTGAATGAGCTTCTGCTGCAGCAGCGATAGCTGTGGCTGCTGGGGCTGCAACACCTGCTGAACATACTGGGTTGGCTGGCCCAGCTGAGCCTGCGGTTGGGGGTTCACGGCCTGCTGGGGGGCCAGTGACGGTTGGGGGGTTTCTGCTTGTGAACTGGATGGACGGTTGGCAGTGGTGTGGATGATGTTCATGGTACCGGTAGCAGTGGAGGTGGGCTGACTAAATGTAACAACATTCCCCTGTTTGGCCACCCATGCTGTTGAGCGAGCATCAGAGCTGGAAGTTGTAGCAACCTTTTGTTGAGCAGCCGTTGCTGCATCAGGTGCTTTAATGACACTCGTGGATTTCGCTCTTTCAGCAGACGGAGTGTCCTTGGGTGTCTGAGCAACGCTGGATGATGCCGGCTCTGTATGATCACTCACCACGACAACATCCTCTTCCTCACTATCATCCAAGGTGTTTGCAATGCTGAAGAAGTCAGTCAAATCTGAAGCAGCATCAATCATGCTCTCCAGAGAGGATCGGTTGGGGAGAGGCTTCTTTGCTTTTCGTTTGCTCTTAGCCATGATCTGTGTCACTGGCTTGTTAATTATCAGGCGTGGTTCATTGCTGGAAATATCTGCCCTCTGAACCACCTGTTTTAACTGTGGTGAGTCCCTGTCAGTGATAAGTATGGGTTCTGGTGTCTGTGCCACCACAGCAGGACGGACAATTTCTGTGTTTGGAGGCAGCTCACATAAATCACCTGAATCCCTGTCTGCCTCAACATTTTCTGATGATCTGTGAGTTTCATCTGGTTTTGGGGGGAAAAGCTGTTTCTGTGCACCCATGGACAGGTCTTTTGTTTTTGCCTTTAGAATGTCTTGTAACCTGTTCTTCTTAGCCTCCAGGCTGTTAGACCTATTCGGCAAGGCAGCATTTCTGATCTTTGGAGAGAGCTGAGATGCCACATCCTGCTTGGTGGCTGCTTCTGAGTTTGCCAAGACTGGGTCACCTTGCTCATCCAGTGGATGAAGAGAGAGAGGACTTTCAGGGGGTTCATGCTCAAGACTAGTGTCACTGCACTGGGTGTCTCCATCTCCAGACTGAGTTGATGTCATTGTATTTGAAGGCACATTAGGAATACCACTGCCACTGTTTTCTTCTTCGACCGCCACCTCCTCATGAGTTTCTTCCAGGTCAGAGGTCGGTCCCAGTGGAACACTCTCAGTGTTGCTCAAGAGATCCCTGTGAAGCCAGCCTCTGTCCTCACTTGGATCAGGTGAGGGCTCTTGAGTTTTGACAGCCAAAGGTGGGGCCAGAACAGGAGAAGTTGGCACAACGATTGCCACCCCGCCTGGCTCAATGATGCCTTGGGTTGCTATTATAGGAAGCTCCTCGGGTGCCGCTTTCCCATCAACTGCCAGGTTGTTCTCGGTCCCTTGGTGAGCATCTGTCTCTGTGTTGGGGGAATCACCGGAGGGCTCCGTGATGACCGAGTCCAGTGGCAGTTCCACAGACAATGGGTCTTTAATGCTTGGCACTGTAGGATCATCCATAGTGGACAAACAGTCAAGGCTTTGCTAGGTTGAGTTTGCACTGCAGCATTCCAACAGGTGTCATCATCTAAACATTGCCTCAGCACCTAAGGGTCAAAACGTACAAGGAAATTTTGAGCATTTTTCGTCAGTCTATTGTGAAGATGTTGATGTGTGAATCACAAAAAATTACAGCCAAGTTTAATCACAGCCACCAAAATGTGAAACAGTAACTAACCACAAATAAAACTAGATACAACATATCAATCTTATTTGAACAATCCACTTCCACACATATTTATAAATTACAGCAAAAGCAATACACAGCAGGGGCCAATACTTGACCTCTGGTGATGACTACAAAAAATGTGTCCCTAGGAGAAGATCAATGTATGCGGAATCTCAAAGGCCCACAGCAACAGTGAAAGCACTAGATCAGCATGTACTTATTTTGAACCATGGCTATTCAGTAATCATGTTTACAGATATGTTTATAGATAGAAATTTGCTTGTCAACAGCATGATTAACCATGTCTACTATTAACCACTTAGCAATGGGGTGCCTGGTCCCGGAGACACAGTGCGTGGTCCAAGAGGCTGGGTGCCCGAAATCAGAACTTTCTTTAAAAAAAAAGAAAGTTGCTGGTCATTTTTAGAAAAGTTTACTTGCTGTAACTAGAAAGTTTGGGCCATCAGCGAAGGTAACTCTATCATTGATGGGAAACAATGGGTTGACTGGACCGGAAAACTTGGTCTTTATTCATGGCCTGGGTGACCAAATTTGGAAACAAAAGACCGAGCTGCTGGGACTTGCGATGAAGGTTCATACACTGTCAATGCAGAGTGCTTGCCATTAGCAGAGGTAATCTGTCATTTAAATACGGCTTTTGCCCTTACCCAACATACCGCTATATTTATATTTAGATAATCCGTCATTGTTTTGAAAAAGTATGCCAGCAGATTATCAGTGTGGACAAAAGCGCACGCTCCGATACGATACCGTCGAGCACTCGTGGAATCTGGCCACATTGTGCAGCTTTCACTGTGCCAGTGTGCCTGTTGAATGGCCCCATTCACCCTTATGGCCCATGTGCTCTGCACAGCAACACCGGCCGTCCAGTGTAGCAACGTACTGGGCTGATTCCTGGAACAAAGAGGAAATTATGCGACACCACATAACAGGGGCTCTTTACTGGGCAGCATGCGTGGCTGCAATACTCACGCTTCAGTGGAGGTTGCCCGTCAGATTAGAGTTGACACAGAACAGCCATTCTTTTGGGTGTATGCATGCAGTAAATGAAGATATGAACTTTTGAAAAATTTCAAAAGCAAAAAAAAAATTAAAAAGTGCCCTGCCCAGGAGCCTGAACATTGATAATGGCCCGGCAGGAAGTGGTTAATAAGTTATTTTTTTAGCTGTTCCGGGCACCAGCAAAAACAGCTCCTTTTTCTGAAGATTTTTTTTTTTTTTGGCTTTTTTTCTCCACTTTTTCCCCATAGACATACGTGTAGCATGCCCCTTCCTTGTCGCCAATGCCCTTCGAACCTGACACATACATGTACCAGTAGCTAGACCACCATCTGAAGATGCATGCCGAATCATGACGTCATCACCTGATTTATTATAGAATTTTGGACGTGTAACTTTTCCCCATATGTTTTGTACACATTTTGAAAGCCCTTTTGAGCTAACTGGCAATCTTGCACCTTCATCTCAGTTATACAAAGCCAAGTCTAGGACACCAAAGATGTACTAGAAGAATAACGTCACGATGACGTCATCAGGTGTCAAATTACAGGTGCTGAAATATTATTTGTGTTGAATCTTCAAAATTCCACATAAAATCAACCAAGACTTCCTGCAGCTTACTTTTTGTACCAAGTGGTAGAGTAATCTTTGGTTTATTTCTTCTCATGTACCGGTACGTAAGATCGCTTGACACTTACTTCCGGTCGAAACTAGTCCAAACCAGAAATGCTTTATTATTTAAAATTGATGACAGATATGAACCTACACGTACTTCCAATGGTACAATGTATGTGTCTTTGACATAATACTATTCCTCAAAGCATGCACCAGTGACGTCATGCAACACTCAAGCACTCTCTGGCTACAGGTTGCAAACAAATCTAAAATCTATTTTGAAAAGATTTCAGTGGGGAATTTTTCCAGAATCGCTTGAAAATTGGTAGACACAATCACCTTTATGCCTGCAAAGTGTATGCACAAGGTTGGGCCAATGACGTCATCGGACCGAAAGTTATATTAAAAAGACCTTTAATTCATTGAACATTGCTACAAAATCAATCCTGACAGCTACATGTAAAGTTTGAAATTGCCCACCAAACACTTGAGTAAATATCTACATCCACTCTCCAAGGTGTTGGGCTCACTGCACTGTTCTATATGCTGCACATTACTGATGAAAAACTGCCCTCTGCCGGTATTGCTAGCAACATGACCCATAGGGGTATGTGCAGTAGCGGTAAGAGCCATATTCTTGTAATATGCATGTACAGCATATAATCGAGCCATACACACTGTTTCTTGGCCTCTGGCAAAATGCGAGCCACGAGCATTTGAGCGTGCTTCTGCAGATTCGTCACTGAGACAGGAATCAGCATGCTGTAGTAACGAGGGTATTGGTCCCAGACCCAAATTTGATTCCGGCCTGTTGTGTACCAGTAAAAGCACTGTATCATCTGAAGTGCATGAGTCCAATCGGCCAGTGCATGTACTGCGTGTGTGTTAAATATTGAACTGCGGACTTAACAACAGCTGTGTGTTCCTGCCCACTCTGACTTCTTTTTTTATCAAACAGAAAGAGTTCCCCAAAACAGCTCAGTGTTTGTCAACTGACAAACAAAACGTTCGTCTAGTTATTTCTACTCTTGCCCTTACTGGGACCACTTTTTTAATGGACAAATACCTCGCGACTAAAATTCACATGAAAATCAGGCCTTTGGCTATTAATGCCATTCGTGAATACTTTACAAAATGAAGAGAATTTTTTCTCTACTAAGAACCTGCTAAGGATTGTGTAGTATTATTAACAAAAAAAAAGAGACATTCCAAGAACCACGTAACCCACAAAAAAGCAGTCAGGTAGACAGAAGCTTTTTTTAGTCAATACAGCCTACATGTATATGCCTGGGGCAGAGTCAATTCGAATAATTCAGTAATCAAACAATCGACCTATAATTCGATCAAATATCCAAATATTCGGTTGTCCCAACCGGCAGATTATTGAGGAACAAACCATATACAAAATCAATTGTGATAATGCACACAATTGTACATTATGATCAATGTAATAGCTTCTCGTGTCTACGAATATCTCCAGCCATGATTTAATAAGATTAAGAGACAAATAATACTTCTTGCCCTGTTGAAAATTTCAATTCCTTTTTAATTGTTAAATGAATAACTCACATTTTGAATGTTTTTTTTTCATTTGAATCTGCTTGAAACAAGCCTCCAAAGTGCAATTTTTCTCATTTAAAACAAAGGAAATTCCCTGTTCCTTTTCATGAATTTTGCACTCAGATATTCAAATTTGGAAAATAATATTCAAATACTACATGTAGCTAATCGATCGAATATACTGATATTTGGATATTCAGCACAGCCCTGTATGTCCCAAACCTTCAAGTCTTACATGTACAAATTAATGCAGTATATTGGAGTCAGAAAATAAGAATCAGAAGGAAGCCATGCGTTCAGTGCACAGGTACATGTACGTGCACAGCAATTGCAAGGGCAAATGCATACATACCAGTATACATGCGGTGGAGACTTTTCCAAGGTGGAAGTTCAGGCGACCAGAAGGGGGAAAGGGGCGGAAGGGAGGCATGTTTGCTTGCTGAAACACAAGTGCAGCCCACAACCAAAGTTTTAAAATTACTAAAGGCTGCGGCACGTTCATTATTACAAAAAACTAAGAAATGCCCGGGCAGCATGTACCTGTGCATGCGCAAGAGAAAAACCCCAGACTACATATCATACATGTAGCAGAGTAAACACAAAAGGCTGATTATGCAGGAATGTTCAGTTATTCCCGTGGGCAGGAAAAAGAGTCAAGTTTTCTGGTGGAACATGTACATGTGTGCACCTGCCGACCTCAGTACAAAACATAAACCGGTATATGTACATGTACATGAGTACATGTAAATGGTCTACCACAGCAGCAATTAAGAAAAATATTGATTTCATGTCAAGTGTACAAAAAATTCTAAAACAGCTTAAGAAATTTATACATGTATGCACACATGTAGATGTATACATAGGCCCTACATACATACATGTAGCTGAATGTGTGCAACCAATAAAAACCATGGTTTGACGATCTGTTTCAAAAGAATTTTTCACATTCCTTCGAAACTCTAACTCCCAATTACATGTCTTCATATCCTCATGGTGCGACTGCTTCAAGATAGTGATTATATCACAACAAACAGTACAGACCCGGCCCAACTATCTGAACCATCCCCTGAGAGTACTAACAACTTAATACTATCAATGTACACATACTTGCACAGGCTGTAGTATACCGGTACAACGATCCAACATTTATGAGTATAAGGTAAGAATACATGTAGTTTCTTGAGGTGACAGATAGAATGTACCAATCCGGTGTCATCAAATGAAATTATTCAAAGTTTCGTTTCCATTACAAGTATTTGTTTCATACGATGACTGAAAAAATCACAATTAAATCCCTGCATCAACCGACTACCGTAGATCCCAACAGTCGCGACACCTATGAATTACAACATTTTGTCATAACCAATCCAGTGGAACTTCCATTTACAAGTAAAATCTCTTCTCTTTGTGTTGCCATGCTATACGTTGGGGCAAATACATGTAATTGACTGGCACATGATCAACCATCCATCAATCAGACGGTAGGGATATAATCACGTTATATAATAAGTGCCAGTGCCGTATCTGGTTCTTAATTCACCATTTTAAATTTTGTGCACGGTCACGTGCAGAACAAAGGCAGAGCGCTGAAACTCTTCTGACAATCTACAGAACACACAGTATGTTTCTGTCCCTTTCTCCCGAATCACTGCACATCCCCCTCCCTAACCCTGTCCATGGCTATATTATGCAAATAGCATTCATGCCTGTGGAACCTTACCATCATGGAAAATTGAAAAATGCACAGAGCCAGAAATTCATGTGAAAGCAAGGACCCCTTGCACTGTCTGACTCCCCAAGAGGGAGAACTACATGTATACAGAAAATGGGCACATACATTTATATGTGCTTGTATGCAGTGTTGCATAATGCATAAAAAGTCAACTACATGTAACTTTCATATTTAAAAGCCTAGAAGGCTTGGAAATCCTTCTAGTTTATTATACTTTTATTTATTTCCCAATCCAATGAATGCCAAGAGAGCTTTAAACAGCCATGAAACTCGGTCTGCATTGCTACAAGTACCCAAAACACACTGACTGCAAACAAAAGGGGCACATTGGCTGGTCAGAACTAAATGTTCATGTACATGTAAGAACGTCGTCATGTCTAATTCTTGCCCAATTAAAATTCCCAAAGAAATTTATCAATGAGAAACTACAAAACACATACCTCCCCCCTTATGACTCACAGCACACACGTAAGCATTTTCAAAAATCTTTCATATGTATCAGGCAATATAGACATTAATGAGCATAACGTAACCACAGCAAATTACTGAAGTACGTGACATGTCAGTGCATTACATGCACATGTATCTCATAACCTAAACTGTAATTTTCAATGCGAAGGGAAGGCAGAAAGTCAAGACGAAACTTAGCAGTTATGTGAAATCTGCATGCACAATGCACAGTAGACAAGGATCTGTAAAATAGATGTTCTAGCCATACCGTTACAGCAATGTGTAGTCCCATGATGCAACTGAATTAGGACAGAAACTCTATATGGATACTTGTGTGCAGTTGTGTGTGGCACTTTTTTGGAAGAAATGTGCACATTGGATGTTAAAGAGCACCTCTAAGGAATGCTAAGCAATGCATGTAGCCATTGTTTGGCACGCACAAAGGTTTATCCACTGCAAATACTGGGCACGGGTTCCCCTCGCTTTCTCTGTTTTCTCCTAATGATGCCATCTCTATTCAGAATTCGCATCTTGGCATGAACAGAAAAACAGCCCTTTTAAGCTTGTTATACCGTAGTTCAGCTCTAAAGACAAATGACACTGCATTCTATTGGGATGTTTCCATATTTATTTGAACAGATAAAATCAGAGAAAACCTGTTTTCCTTAGAGGTGCTCCTTAACAAGGTGGGCTGTATCAGTTGATGGGCACTCTTCAACCACAGCATCAATCATCAGTCTAATCAAGAGTATGACGACAAAAAAAATTACTTATTCTTAGAGTTTCTCACCAATCCTCACCCCTTACCCCTCCAAGAAAAAAGTACACAATTCCGTATCAAACCTATCCTAGATGGATTAACCTGCAACAGGAAAACCCCCCAATGGGTTGCCATTTGTTTCTTGTCCTAAACTCAGGACATACATTGTACCAGGCAATTAGGCAGATTTGAAGAATATGCAGGCAACTGCGCGCACAGCTCTACTTATCGCACGTGGAGGCTGACGCCTTGTTATAATTATATGTCTGTCTGCGCTGGTCCTGGAATGTTGTCCTCATTACAAATCGTTGACTCACAGCATCTGTGATGCACCCGCACACAACCCGCACGTCTGTGAGGCTGTACTGTAGAACTGAACGTGAATTGTGTTCTGCATGTTATCCCAGAATGTGGAGCCCCTACACTACCCCACCAACGACTACACGCACAAGCACTTTGCAAAGAGAACATCAGAACATTCATGCATGTGGTAAACTGTACATGTACCATAGATGTCTGACTTTGATATGACATAAGTACTACAGTGGATACATGTCCGTGTGGTGACAAACTTATGGGCACACGGGTGACCAAATATAATTGCGTTTGGATAGAACTTCCTTGAACACTACAAGCTTTTCCAGCCACTAACCCAAAATTAATTATGATGCGAGTGCGCTACAGAATATACACTTTGTGATCTGTTCATGGCTTCCTTCAAACAAAACTGAAACAGCTGTATCGTTACCGTGTTTGGAGGTTTTTAACAGATGATCCAGGCATGCGCGGGGATCCTGTGTGCTGTCAGTGCCGGTCCCTGAAAGCGAGGCCTGCCAGGTCACATCCCGCATACATGTATGCATGCAACTCGCCATCTGTTTATCACGCGAGGCAGTCAGGCGACATTATAATTTTGTGTCTGCGCAGGCGGCAGGGCTGGAGAATTTGCTGACTGACTCAGTGTGCACGCCATTACAGTGATGTGGCCTTTAGTGATGCATGAAATCTTGAGTTGAAAACCTCCATGAAGTTGACCAGCGTCACAACAATGGCGAAATAAAAGGCTTCCAAAATTCCCCATCAAAAAAGAACGGAATTTATCAGGCTTTTTGTTTGAAACAATGTACCGGTACATAACACTGTGTATACGTGCCTGCCCATGCTTATCAACCGTCCACAAATTACATGTATGTGAAGTCTTATGCACATGTATAGACTTTATATCTGTTTTATATGTACCGCTACATCTATGTACACACAAGCTTGTGTACGCGTTCTTGGAAAATTAACCTGAACCACTCAGCCCCCTCCGCACTTGATTTTTTTTTAAGAATGTTTCCGAATTCTTCAAAATCCACTGATGGGCAGGAACGTCATTAGTAAATACAGGTAATTGAACATTATTAACCTTTTAAGGCACAACTATGTACCGTATATGTACCGGTACATATATATATGTACATGTACATGTAGTTGTCTTAAAATGTACAGTACATAAATTGATCATGCATGAGTTTTCATGTGCAGTGGCTTCTTGAATCCTCACAATCCTAGAGGATCTGTAAGGTTCTGGAAGCTTTAGGGTAACATGCATGTAGAGAATACATTAATTATTCGCACATCTCAAGCTTTTGAAGCAAAATTCACTGCCGTGTCAAAGGCCTCTCCAACAGGGCAACTCAATTTCAGCACACACACCTCATACATGTATTCCGTCGCAATTGCAAGTTGCAATTTGGTTGAGACATACAGTATACACAAGAGAAATTAAATGGCAACTCGATGGAAAAAAGCCCAGAATATCATGCTACAATTCTTACATGTGCACCTTTTCCAAAGACTGATCTCCACCAGTGATGTACAATATACATGTAGCCAACTGATGTCAAAATTGGCACATACGGTAAAGGTACATGTATGTACGTCCATGTGTACATTGTACAATACAACAGATTCTTCTTACGCAAGCTGTGAACAGTACTTGCTTCTACCGCCAGCTAACCACCACAATCAGGAAAGAAACTGTCCATGGATTTAAACACTGTGCATACATGTACATGTATATGTACAGGTACGTGTACGTATGCTCACGTTAACATGTGCATAGTGTAAACGTTTGTTTTTCCTACAAATCACACCCTTCTATGGGCAACATTTCTGTTGCCCACAGAATGTATTCATACACATGCAGTATCATACTGCAAATCTGTATACATGTACATGAGAGTACATTTGTTCTTGTAGTCTACCGTACATGCCCGTCTACTTTCTTGAGACATGATGCGATTATCTGTAGTTGAAATGTGTACACGCCTTTTGAGAACAAAGGAAATGAAGCCTCCGCTGTAATGTTGTGCTAGTGAATATGTGCTATTTCTGCTGGTCCCTTAGCAAGCAAAATGCCTGGCAATTTAGGCTACAGGTCCATCATGTGTCCACGTAACGATACAAGGACGCGTTGCGTAGGCCTGGCCATCTGGTATTGTGCGTGGCAGTTGATTAGCCACAACTCATTATAATTCGTTGTTGGCGGGACGTTAGTACGGTATCTGCTCACCAACCCGTGACGTATCACTAGACACACACGTTCACATGGCACGATGGATGGAGTACACAAAGGGAATGGGATTTCAGTTTAGTAGAAGATGGAAATGATTGCAAGACCATTCAACTTTCTCAAAACCCTTTCAATACATGTACATGTATCCACAACAGCAGCGATCCCTGGTTTCCATATGTGTGTTTATCGACTACTTTGTCAAATTTACGGGACACAACTAAAGAGTAACATGTTATGTTTGCTGTGCAAGATTGACATAGAACATGTTAAACAGGAAGTGAGGACATACATTGTACACACAAACATGTATATGCGCATGTATGAAATATACACACTACGTTATACATGACATACTGGTACACACTAAATGTACCGTTACACGTAAATGGAAGAAGTTCACATCCAAAAACAGTTTCATTAGATACATGTAGCTGTTATCAATCCTGTGATAAGGACAAAAAAATGTAAAATGATACTGTACTAATTTTACTCAATGAAACTCCTGCTTTGGAAAGTTTTTTTTAATGAATACAAGATTAGCATTTATGTGTTTGAAAAAAAGTAAGACAATAAATTCTCTTTGAAAATTTTGAGTGTGCAGAATTTCCATGCTTTTGTGCCTTCCTAGGTATGGAATGCCAACAAATAACACAAGGCTCGCGCGCCCTGCCTTACAATCCTGCTAAAGCACACGTTCTGATTGGTTTCTCTGCCACAGGGCCCCCCTCCCCCGACAAACGCAGCTTGAAAGCTGTGTGACTCATCCTTCTAGGCGGACACTGTATTGGCCCATTGCGCTGCTACGCCTGTCGCAAACGTGAGTCATAATCACTTGTCTGCGATGCAGAGCCCCCCGATGATTACGAACGCCAGACTGCGAGCACTCAGAGCCCACACAGTGCAAGCACAAATTCAGGAGTTCAGGATAAAGGGGACGCCTGAAAATTCTGTGCGACACGAAAGCAAATTCATTTCTTAATTTTCTAGTTTTCTGTAAGGCTGTATTTAGCACATTAAAACTGAACAGAACTGCAGGAAATAGACTTGGACAGATATCTCTGTTTTTACGGGATCTGTAAGCTACATATACAGTACCTACGTTCTTTTAACAGAATTTTCCAAGTAAGAAGTCATATGTACATGTATAATGCACAGTGAACCATAAAGTGATAACGTGAGTACAACATCCAGAATATAAATTGAAGCAATCCTATGATTAGAGGATTGTAGCTGATGCAAACTAAAGAGAATCGGTGCTGGGAGGGGGAGAAATAAGGTAGGTAGCACACAATTTTAGGAAGTTTCACTTTCTGTCTCAAATTAGAACATTTTGTGAGGCTTTTGAAAAGTTTCATGTCCCACAGATCAGCCACCGGTTCAACTGTACAGGCGCAAAGTTAACATGCATATTAACGAAGTCAGGAAACCAGCTGAGCATTTTGGATACAGTTTTCGTTTTGACTGTTGGGAGTGGGAAAAAAGGGGATTAAAACAAACTGGAGTTTGAACACGCTATACAAAGTGTATGCTGTACAGCTGGTCCGAAAACACAGCTTTATTTTGGCGGTACATATACCGTTGTTCCCTGGGTACATCTACCACGATTACCGATACCATGGCGGAATGTCTGCCAGGCACAAGTGTTTGATGAGGCCAACAGCTAAAGGTCAACGGAAACGCTGGGCTGAAAAAAAAAAAAAAGGGCTGAAAAACGTACAGGGTGCAGCTTGTTGTGATCTGCACAGCTCTGGTGTACACCCGTACTTGTGACTCAGTGACCCTTATGAAGTTGTGTGCGGCAGTCGGCGGGGCAATTACTGGGGGAAAAAAAACTGCTGCCACACAGCCAATGATGCAGTCGAGGTCAAAACTGTGTGCTGGTTCTCATGGTTGGATTGTATTCTAATGTGCAGTGTGTATGGGCACGGCGCTTTTGGAATGGGAAGTTTGAGTAAGTTTAGTCCCTGTAGGCCACTCTAATGGTGCATGGGGGGAGGGGGGAACTACCAGCACTGGTGATTTGCAAAGCTACCAAACCTTAGGATTTGTGTGCAGTGTGTGCATCGTGGGTTATGCTGTCGATGAAAACTTGACATAAAATGTGCATCTCACCATATTCCATGGATGGTTGCACTAAATATCCACACTGAAGGAGTTCAGACAAAAGTGACTTATCGTGATTTATCAGCGGAGACTTATGAAGTTAGAAATATTGCAAACACAACAAAGTTCCCCCATTGCGCACTGTTACACTCTACATGTTTTTATACTGTGAAATATAATGCCAGAATGACGTAGGAGTGAAGGACTGGATGGATTCATGGAACATACCTGGATATCATGCAGAGTACACGTGAAGCTGATTGGTGCAGTGGACAGATTCACAACTCTCAACCAAAGTTTGAGATTAAATGCACTAAAAACAAATGGACCCGAGTGTACAATATAATCAAGAACACAGACTTTCAAGAAGTGGCAATATGCATGTTGCTTTAAATGCAAATGCCACTATGAAAAGGGAAGAAAAATCAACCGTGAGAGTTCACTCCTTTTCCCAACTATTAGTCAAAACCTGGTCAAAAATAGAAAAATAAAGATGTATAATGTGAACACATACATAACACGTATATATTAATGCTACATGTATGCGTACCGTACAATAATTTGGATCAAGTCATCAGGCAGCCACGCAGTGTCTCTGGTTTAAAATGTGTGTTTAAAACTTAATACATTCACTGATTTCATCTTTTCAGGGCGTTACTTCTCCACTTATGTTGTTCAGATGCAGGTGTTGAAAGTCACGTGAATTGAGAACAGATAAGAAGCAGACACATAATCACGTTAACAGGACAGTAACGACCCTGCGTGAAGAGTGACACCAAAATTATTCATCAACGTAGTGGGGAACTTGAACAACACCCATCTCGGCACACATAGTACGTACCGCGTTGTAGGAAATGACGACAACCAGACAACGGCGCTCCACTAGACAACTAGCAAATTCTGCGGGACTCCTCCGTTCAGAAATGAAGTCGAAGACAGCACATGTGAGCAGGGCATACAAGGAGTCTACTGCGTGTGCATATGTCTGCATGTAGTTGGGTCTGTGGGTGTACGGTGTATTTGGAGCCACGGAGAGAGAGAGAGTGCCCCAAACAAGCTGACTGTACAGCACAAATGTACTGGCAGTTCCCGGGGTCACGCCTGCGTATCAAATGACAGGCTCCGGCTCTAGCTCTACACACACAATGCCCACGCTGGCACAGTGGTGCCTGATTACCATATGAATATCTCATTATCATACCTCAATGCTTCATGGCCAGTTGGTTGTGTGCTGCTGGTGGTGGTTGGAGGGACTATGGTGGAGGGCTGCTGGCCCACCAAGTTATGTAATCCCTCAGCCTCTATTGTGCTGACAAGCTGGGGGCAGTCGTGTTTTCAAGGAATTTAACTTGGCCCTTACAGCAGCCTGTATCTGTTCAGCCATGGTGCATGTACTAGTACAGTGCATGTACATGTACACTGCATATGATCATGTGGGCCAATCGGTGGTTATCACCAGTCACCATAACCACCCGTGTGTAAATGTTACTCATAAAGTGTAAACTTCATGATGCAGTTTGGACATCTGTCTATGATGTGACTCCAAAAATGAGTCTAGTGTCTACAGATGCATGAGAAATGTGAAGGGCTAGTAAGTTGATGTGTACACATCTGTAATATTGGCAGAATTATGCCATTTTTCATTTTGCCCAAAATGGAAAATAAAACTCTTTTCTGCAAACTTTGAAGGGTCAACTAAATTACATTAATACAGATGTGTACATGTAATTAAAGTTTTGAAAAAGTAAGAAAGTAATGCAGTGGTGATAATTTAGTCCATTTTTGCCCAAATAAAAATTCACGTGCTGCATGTAGCGGTACAGTACATCTATTCAGCAGATCTAACAGGATTTTTTTCAATGCATACTTTTCAATGGTTTGAATACATAAAACTTTACGTTTGTGAACTTTATTAAAGCATTTCGCTTAAGTTTATTTCAGTGATTACCATCTGTGAAATTACTTATTTCAAAATTTGTATAAAAAAACTTGGTGTATACGTACACGTGTGAAAAAGTGAGCTTTCCATGCTTTCATCATCACAAATACATGCAAACAATATGCTTTAAAATTTGCTTAAAACATTGTGTAAATGTGCTTGGGGATCAGGTTTTTTTAAGCGGAATATTTTTCCTCTTCATTGCTGGCATGTATTGGTAACTTCACTTTACTTTACTTTACTTTGAGTTCAAGTCCCAGGCAACATTAGGTGAACTTTGTAGATTCTAATGCACATAAAGACAGCAAATGCTTATAAAAGTTTAAGACAGCAAATTTTCTTGTGTACTTTAACGAGCACATTTGTAGGGAAAGAGCTTTTTACTGAAATGTAAGTATTGTTTGTATTTGTGCAGAATGGTTTCTGACAGGGAAAAAAAGCTACCGGTAGACTGCAGTGTTATGTGCATGCAAATTGTAAACAATCCTTGCAACTGTGTGACTGGATCTACCACATAATGCACATTTACACGTACACCCCATTAACGCATATAAGTTCTCAAATAAACTTGTGCATAAATGTAACTTTCAACAGGTGTGTTCTACATGTACATGGCACATGCACGTGAGGAAGGCCATCTCTATTCATGTCCATGTATCGGTAGCACAGTTCTTTGAGAGCAACAGTTCTACAAATGCCAAGAGTTTTAGAAGTAGTACTGCCACTGCCAACCAACCAACCAACCAACCAACCATGGGAAGGTTGCCAACTGAGCTAGCCCCCACAACAGACTCCATATTCCAAACAACAACCTACATGTACATGAACTGTATAATGCACACTACACACACACAGGCACGTATGGATACACCAGACTTCCCATTTACATAAACTTTGCCAGCGTATGGAATGCCATACCCATGGCCTCATGGGTTACGGCTGGCCAATCGCAGTGCTGCGATCGGTGAACCTTGCCCTCCACAGCATTGCCTCTGTGCTGCACTTAACGTACACGTTACAGTCCACCCTCATTCGGGCACGGGGCCGGGTGGGCAGGAAGTGGCAGTAAGCACATGGGGCCCCTGAAGGGTGAACAAGACCCTTCAGAACATGGCGGAAAGCGCTTCCATCAAATATTTCAACACCGAAAACATAGGACTAAAAAACACTCAAAATATCTGCGCTGGAGTAAGAAATTGTACGTAATTGTTCAGAGTATGCAAAACCACTGATTTGAGCTGATGTGATTTGAAAAAAACAAGCAAAGGCAGTACAGCAGTTGAGCCCGTAATAAATACAAATAAAAATCTTTGAACAAAACTTTCTATGAAAGTTTGAAACAGTACGTGTTGATTATCAGGATTTGTAAATGTTGATAATTTTACTGATGCAAGAGTCACCCCTCAAAAACCAGTCTAGTTACAACCAAGAGTTTCGTGTACCGGTAGGCCTAATGATATTAGTTATGATGCGTAGACGTACATGCATGTACCTGTTTTATGTATCACATGTATGTGGGCTTAGATTACATGTTCATCTTCTCAAATACTTCCATGGAAACACTGGACATGGTCATCTACCGGTATGGTACAAAAGTGTGAGTGTAGCTCTTTGGTACTGGTACAGTGTAGAACAAAGGCTTGTAACCGAGATCAACAAGTTTAATAAGGCTAGCGGGCGGAGTTGATGTGACGGTACACGCATACTGGCATTTTAGCTGTGGGACTAAGTACATGTTGACTGATAGTTATTGTGAAGACAAATTTAATGCCAAACAAAAGAAATCTTCTCCTCAATGCAGGGCAAAACTGTTTACACATACATGTACATGTACGGTACAACGCAGCAGTGTAATAAAGAACGTACGGAAGGAGGGGGATGGGGGAACATGGTTCCCCCCCCCATCAAAAGTCTGTAACATCCCCCCACGATCCCGCTCCCCTTTGCAATGTTGAAATTTACACAATCCATGTACATGTACAAGCCGTAAGGCACATGTACATGGAGTTCACTTCAGGCTTGAGAAATATTCCCTCTATCTGCCCTGACATCCCCGAAGAAATTGCACCCTGGTTCCGCTACCGGTACAGGGTCCACGTGAAATAAACTAGCAACTGCAGACTGTGGCGTAACTTCAAGCCTCATCACACCCTGACAATATTGAGAAACAAACGTTACACCTGTATGACAAAAGGTACATGTAGTAATGATGAATACTCTCACATACATTTTATATCCCCCCCCCATAAAAGTGCTACTAGTTTTATGTGTTTGGAGGAAAGGTAAATAATAAAAGGCCATATAAATTTGGTTAATGATTCCACGAAAACGATACTCAAAATGTTTCAAATTTCTGAACTTAAATGAATAAAAAAGGAATTAAATACCGGTACGTATGCTGTCAAATCATCACTCTTTTCACTAAGAACAAAGTGGCCCCAAATGATGATTTTTTTTTTCAAATTTTTGTGTTGGTGCCAAATCAATAAGGCTATGAGATGCCTACAATCCGGTTGAATCAATTTTTACCAAATCGGTTGAAATCAGCCAAATCATGTTGACTGCTATAGGGCAAAGTTCCCCTGAACCTGGCACGCGCAATAGCAAAACGTGTTTTGTGCGTGTTGTTTTCATGAAGAGACAAAAGTCACATGAATTTTAGTGTTTTCACGAACAGACAAAAGTGTTTGTTTACAAATGAAACAAATTAAATTGCTTTCTGTAGATATTATTTTGTAGTTTGGTATCATTAAAGATCCCTTCTTTCAAGAGGTAGCATTTGTCAAGTCAAAGAATTGCTAAATACTGGGGAAATAACTATTTGAAAAAGAGACTAACATCAAAAGAGATTTCCCCCAAAACTAGTTTTTACTCTGTGGCGAGACCTTTGCCTCTTCATGAAGACGGTGACGAAAGGATATCGGCTATGACAAAGGGGCAAGTGCAAGACAAACAGGAACGTCTTACGAAGCACAATGAGTGACTCGGAAGTGTACCGCTACAACTTAATGTCACGTTACAATGCCATAGGGAGAAAGGATATTTAAGTTTCTGTACAAGTCAGATGATGAGGATTTCCTAAGGGTGTTGTATAAAATATTAACAGTGATTGTTTCACAATCGTGCAATGCAAAAAAACCCAACTACCGGTAGTTCATTCAGTGATGGATAAAGCGTTTCATTTTAATCTGCTTTACGATGTGGAATGGAATTCTCCAATGTTACCTTACAAAATTATTTACCCCTGCAATCATATTCACAAACATTCTCTACCCAGTACTTGTATAATAGTCATGGTGTCCAATAGGTTTTCTTTTTATAAATCAGCATACATGTACATAAATTTACCAAGGTAAATGCACACCCCAATTTATTACATTTAAAGCTCCAAGATCTTGTTTCACAGCAGCAACATTCATAGACAATCCAGAAGAAGTGACATGTACATGTCTACTGTACATATACATGTACAGTGTATGCATACAGTTTTACGCCCTGTAGTTCATGTGCCAGCACTAACCATGGTCAAAGCTGCAAGCGCAGTTGTTGCGGCCGTGCCCACACAATTACTGGGTACAAGCCACAATGGGTTTCCAGGAAACACCAAGTTGTTTGGTTATGAGTTTTGCATGTGTGCATTTGTGCAATTTCAACACCGAAAAGAGACAGAACATACTATACATGTACATGTCACACATTTAAATCTCTAATCTACTGGTACATACATGAACACGTACATGTTGCATGTACACGTAACACCGGTACCGGTATGTTGGTATTATGCACATGTACATGTATATTCTCCATGGTGGTATCATGGACTAGCCACATGTACATGTACATGTACTGGTAACATAGGCGCACAATGTCAAATGGAGGCAAGGGCTTAAGGAGGACTTGATGGGAGTAGATTAAATGGTGCGTGAGCAGGTTGACAAAAAGAAGACAGCACATACAGTGTACCATCAGACTATGATGATAAACAGATTGTACATGTAGGCCATTGCTCCTCCATGAACAGTACAGGTGCATGCATGAACCAGCACGGCAGCAGACTGTCCCTGCCTTTAAAGACTGTCTCTATACAGCCTTACAGGGACAGTTGGCAAGCAGAAACTTTTTGAGCAACACTTTCTCTCGAATAATACAAATTTCTTACATAACAAATGATAGTTTCTTGCAATTTTTTCCTATCAACCTAAATTTTCTATACATGTACACCACCACACATGTACTGGGGGTACAAAATAATTTCGCCATCATGTGCAAGTGTTTTAGCGTATAAGCAGTAAATGGAAAACACCGGTACATAGTAGGCCTAGTATTGTACAGAGTATCCGCTCAAATTTCTTATCACGCACACTGACGAAAAAACAATGGAAACAAACCACAAGTTCACTTACAAGTTAACGGCAGTTTCTTCAAATACATGTACATGAACTGTGGTCTTTGATCTGCAGTACGGTACGGTACATTGAAGCTGGAGCTTACGCTTTGCTCAGTTTTACTGACAGTAATGCACTACATGTACATGTACAACTCTATGTATGTACACGTACAACAAAGTCACAGCAGTGTGGTGGTGCCAGCAAGTGGTATGCTAAACAGCTACGGAATACATGTACATGTACATGTACATGCACAGTAAATCCAACAGGCTGGCTGTGGGTAGGGTCTGGTATCATTTGGCATCAACACCGGCCAGGAGTACACAGCTTTACTGTACGGGTACAGGTGGGTACAATGTGCCCCCTAAGTGTTCGCTGCATGATCTCCATACATACAGAGTCATTAACATATTCAACCACAAGGCAAGATTCAGCAATACTGGGTAATCGCAGGTGTTAATAAACAGTTTTGAAACAGCATCTGTTGGCTATATATTGGGAAAGTTTGTGCCGGATCAGTATGTGACAAATCTCATTCCAATTTTTTTCGCATGCTCCTTTTCAATGGTGGAACAGTGGCAAACACGCAACTACCTTCTTCACACACTAATCATCGTGAATGTACCCGCACATGTACATGCACGTTCATGTACCGGTAGTGTGGAAAAGGTTCAAGGTTAAACAAAACCCACCTGTTTAAAAAACACTGGAGCCTTTGCCCTGATTCTGAGCCCAAACTGCAAGTGAAATTTCACTGGACATCATACGAGTACTGTAGACCTACTGATATCCACTCATACATACCATATACAGTTGTACATTTTTACTAACAAAAATGGTAAGCCATGATGTCATACATGAACATGTAATTCTGTGTAAGTGCGGTACATGCCTTGTAATTCATTTCTTTATCTGAGCCCAGACAAGAAAAAAGCCTGCAAAGTCTATAGCAAGATTATAGGTTCTTTACACCGTACATGCACATGTACATGTATGTTTTCTACTCTGGCCTAAATGTGCCATGCTCTCTAATGAGAGCTTGTGGAAGGAAAAAATAAACAATCAAAAGCTTACATGTACATTCAAGAGACATGAATTTATGATTTTGCCACTTGTACTCCGTACCTCAGCTATAATTACTTGACTCCTCATTTCCCGCGTGGGGAGGCTTTGACGCCATTCTGAACACAGACATTTTGAATTCATGCGCGTGTCTATAGAACATATTGAAATACCGGTAAGATGGAATGAATTCCGAACGGTATGCTAAATACGTAACATGCAAGTACCACATATAAAAAACGTGCTTTCTATCAATAGTACATGTATGATACATCGACAAGCCTCAACAAAATTCATCTGCAATGCACAATGTGCACGTGTTTGTACAGATTCACAATGAGCAAAAGGACAAACTCGTCCACTGACAGTGCATTGAGGTTTTTAGCATGTCCACTTTGTGGTTTAGGCTTTTAGTGTACCCACTTTATTGATGCATGATTTCAGAATACAGAGGGAGACATGTACACAAGTTGTACAAATGTCCAAGTTTTCCATAAGTTGAGCACAAACAGGGATATGCCCAGCAGTCTTCACTTTGAATGGCGAGTTACATGTAGCACTAAGCAGTTTCATATAGTGGCTGAAATTTGGCAAGAATATTAAATATCTGTTACATGCCAATCATGTTCATGGTAAAATCTTATTACTGGATGGATACATGTACATGTACATGTACCTTGCAAAATAATTGTGTCATCTTTCCAAAAAAGCCGCACACACATGGAAATTGAACACAGCCACGGTATGACAAGACTCGTATCTCAGACCTACATGTACATGTATGACAAGAACTTTTCTAGGCGAAAGCTCTTTCACAACAGTCATGGCTTGCCACACTTTTCTGGATCCAGTGTCCAAAAAAAACCAAACATACCCAAATTGTGTACACATGTACATGTAACTTCACTACTTGAAGACATTTGAAGGATGGATTCACCTTGGACCGGCCTGGTGAAGGGGAGGAGGGGCTTTTTACCAGACTATACCTTTCTAAATCCAATATAAAGCTGATTACTCGTGGAAATTTAAAAACTTCAGTATGCACTCGATTGTTAATAGTAAGTTCATTAAGAAAGACTTGAATAAGCAGACTGTGGCCAATGGGGAAGGGGCATCCTGTCCCCCTCTCTATTCACAGACCTGGGGTTTTGCACATGAGATTTAAAACAAATTGTCAGATGATTATGTATGCACATCAGCACCTTACTTGTTTTAACCATAGCTCAAAATTTGGCAAATGCATGTCCACAGAGAGTGACGACTCCAAAGTACAGCATGGTACGGTGACAGAAGTACCACTTCCTGTTTTTCCTCTCATTCCGTATTTTGGAGAAACTTTTGGTTGGGTACGACTGATTTAAGAGATGATTCCATGAAGGAGCTCTAAGACATTTCCAGGAGACAAACTATTTTAAGAAATGAGGGGCGGCATTTAGTGTTACTGACATTGCGAGCTGCATGTACACCAGCCATCGCTATCAGACAGACCACGTTTTCCAATAAAATGTACATATTGTTCATGTATGTTTGTATTAACCCCTTGACGATGGGAACTTTTTTCTGAAAGCCGACTCCGAGAATTCCAGCCTC